>DVZL01003699.1:0-13690 GCA_018236625.1 Lasaia peninsularis
CATCAAAATCCGTTTTAAGGATCAAATTTAATAAAATCTTTATTCCTTCCCATCAAATACAGTCATTGAACCCTCAAGAAATTCAACCGAAGAGATTGAAAGTACGTAGGTATACGTAATATTATAAGATGTAAATAAATATCTCTCTTGTCAAATTTGTAAATGCACCAATGGACCTAATCCCAAAGTAACCAAAAATGTGCTGTGCAGCAATTCACCCGGGTAGAGTGAATTGCTGCGACCTATTTCTATAGTCCTTGGTTGTCTCTTACCATTGGGTTTGGCAAGGTTGTAGACAAAAGTATCGTCTGGTCAAAAATGAACCATTTAAAGGAAATGTATTGCGCCATATTTTTTAAAGTGCAAATGTCACTGCACCGAGTTGTGCATAGGTCTTAACAAAAACCGGCCATTGCGAGTTGGCCTCGCGCACGAAAGGTTCCGTAGCCGTACCGTACATTTTCATTATCTAAAAATGAGCATTCTGCTAAAATATTAGAAAATCTCGTTTCTAATATTTTAGCAGATTATTTTAGCATTTTTATATGTAGAGATTCAAGGCCAAGTCAATTGAGATTTGAGACGCAATGTGAAAATACACAGCGCCGTCTATTTTCAGATTTGGTACTAAATTTTAATCTATAAAATAAATAAAATTGGAGTATCGGTATGTTTACATAAAAGGTTACTTACCTTTTATGTATAATACCGAAATAGTATTTTTTTGAATTTTTGACTGTACGTCTGTTAATCTGTCAACCCCCATCCGTTTATATGGAGCGGATGAACTAAATTAGAAAAACATAATCTATGTCCTTGTACCGCGTTTTAAATATGCATAGTTACATCTATTGATCGGCAAACAACTAGTTTGTTAAATATTTATTTAATTCTGTTTTTAGTAGGTATTTATTGTTATATCTGCAACAGATAACACATCATCTGTAAAAATGTCTACTATCCAGCTATTACGAAGCAGAGCTTTAGTGATGGGGTAGGTTTTATCTTTTCGATACGGAACCCTAATGAATGGTAGGTATGTATATAAAATAAGTACGAGACATATTGCGCAGTTTTATATTTAACGTTCTTTGACGGCATAGCGTAGGAACCGGTTGAGTAGCGCTTATCACTATCTGTTATGATTCATCGCGTGGAGGTATCTGAGTCGCGTCAATTACTTTGTTAATGATAATCCACACTTTCATGCTGATATTTTGAATACGACAATGTGTTTTTGCTTCTTAAGATTAACGCTTGAACGCCTGTATCGATAATGATGAAATTTTGCACTTGTGGGGATAAATGCTAAGATCGTCGTCCGTCTGTCTGACTTGTCACCCGGATCTATCTCCTGAACCGTGATGGCTTGACAGATTTTTTTAGAGACAATGGTAGGTACTTCTATTGCAGCTATAACAAAAATAATTTTCTTCAACCAAAAAACCCAGTTAGTGTTTTGCGAAAACCATTTAATTAAGTAAATATATATAACTGTAGTGAGATTCTTCGCTCTTCCACATGTCATAATCACATTAAGTAGTGATACATAAAGACAAAACACTAATCTTAGCTTAATAACACTTGTCCACACCTGTATTTTATAGTAAACTAGCGACCCGCCCCGGCATCGCCCGGGTTTACTATACATGTTATATATACATAAAAACCTTCTTCCTGAATCACTCCATCTATTAAAAAAAACCGCATTAAAATCCGTTGCTTAGTTTTAAAGATTTAAGCATACATAGGGACAGACACAGAAAGTGACTTAGTTTTATAATTTGTAGTGATTTGTTGTAGTACCCAATTTTATTAACCTTACAATTTCTTGTCTATTCAACTAATCTTAGTACTTGGTTATTTATGTTAAGACTAAATAATTAAACATTAATTATTTTACAATATTCGATAATGGGGGTGGAATTCACAATTCGTAGGTGGTACAAAATAAATACATTATAAGGATGTTTAATTTAAGGTTGTTTAAAACAAAATTTAATTAATTACACTAAATTCATTAATAAGAATATAAAAAATAAATACTAAAATATAGACTAAAAATTTAAAGCGACAGAAATACAACCAATGACCCGACCGATGGGATTAAAGTGTGTTTAATAAATTTATTCTTGTATACTAATTACATAGAAATACTTGAATAAATACCGGAATAAACTTAATAAACACCCAGACCCGGAAATACAGACATCTATGTTCATCATACAAATGTCCTGTCCCCATCGGTAATCGAACCCGAGTCCCGCGGATGCTCGAAGACTTTACGCGAGGGCAGTGACCTCTTAATCAACGTGGCGGTTTCTGTGCCAAAAGCACTAACACATTGCATCATCAAGTCGCTCTACTGTTGACGAATTAAGCACAAAATTAAAATGTATCAAATGACCCCTGAGATATTTTGGAGATTTAAGTTATCGAGATTGACCTGTAAGTTGTCACAATTGTTTACCTAAATACTATCACTTGTTTATTGAAATAAATAAAATTGGAGTGTCTGTATGTTATATTAAAATAACCGTTTTTAATTCTTGTATCTGTCTTGTGTCTTGTATCCGCTAATCTCTGAAACGGCTGGGTCGATTTTTACGGTACTTTCACTGGCAAACAGCAGATGTAATAAGGAATGGTTTAGGCTACTTTTATTTTAGAAAAGTCGTGAATACAGCTAGTTAAAATTATAACATCGGATATTACAACGTAACTCTTGAGGACTCAATGGATTAAATAAAACGTAACCTCTATTTTGTTTTTAGTATTTATTGTTAACATGTTATAGCGGCAAACTAATTAACAAAAAATCCATATTCTGTGAAAATTTCACCTTCCTAGCTATCACGCCTGACGGCTTATGAGATGCAGCTTGGTGATAGACAAACAAACGAACAGATAGACAGTGTAGTTTTGTTAATAGGGTTCCGTTATTTATTATTTTTTCTCTGCTTTATAAGTTACGGAATCTTAAAAGCAGACAAATATTAAAAGTTACCAAATATTTATTTTATGTATAGTAATAGACAGACATACAGTGCAGTCTTAGTTATAGGGTTCCGTTTTTATTTAATTTATTTCTCTGCTTTTTAAGTTACGGAATCCTATAAAACCGTCAAAAAGAATAAAAAGTTACAGAATCTTCATTTTATGTACTCACTACGTGTAACAAAATAATTTAACTTGCCAACTGTCATATAAGGCCTAATATCGTCGTAATTATAATGATGGGTGCATATGCACTTCTGCCTAACACCTTCGGGGACATGGGCGTGATGATATTTTTATCTTTAAAACACGGATAAAACTACGGCCGATAATAAATAAAAGTCGGTCAAGTGCGAGTCGGACTCGCACACGAAAGGTTCCGTAATCCGTAACTTTTTCTATAAAACGTCAAAAAGTAAGTTTGTTGTATGAGAGCACCCTTAATATATTTATTTTATTGTATTTATAGTATTTGTTGTTATAGCGGCTACAGAAAAACATCGACTGTGAACATTTCGACTTTCACGTTTCATTAGATACAGCCTGGTGACGGACAGACAGACGGACGGACGGACAGCGAAGTCTTAGTAATAGGGTTCCGTTTTTTATCCTTTGTGAGAACCCGATTATTGTGAGGGCAACAATTTCATTTATGACCGTTTGTATGTACCAAGTGAAAGAGCTTTGTTAGTACTTGCAATTGGGCTAAAAATAACCTTCAAGGACTGTAGACTGTAGCACATATTTAATGATTAAACGAACTTACCTGTACGTGAAGTTAAGTTAAGTGTACGTTCAATCATAATTATACGAAGTGCTTCGTTCGAAGATATGAGTAACCTATAGAAATATTTTATATACTCATTTTACTTGTAGCAGTACCTCCAGTTGTCATCACTCCACTGTAGTTGAGGGTAGAAATATTTTTGTTTTACCGCGCTCCACCGCCGCCGTTCTCTCGTCATTTAGTTCAGTCCATGTCACTCTAGGTTTATGACATTTTCGAAAAGACCGGGAAGTGTACTAACTTCGAACAAAGCACTTCGTATAATTATGATTGAACTTCACGTACAGATAAGTTCGTTTAATCATTGATTATACTCGTGCTTCGTTCTTCGAGATGAGTAACCTATAGAAATCCATACTAATATTATAAATGCGAAAGTAACTCTGTCTGTCTGTCTGTATGTTACGCTTGTCTGTATGTTGAACCGATTTTGATGAAATTTTGTACAGAGATAGAGGAGACCTTGAGGAAGGACATAGGCCACTTTTTAACCGACTACATTAAAAAGAGGGTATGTTTTTACGCGATTAGTATTACAAGTCGGAAAATGTCTGCCCTAAAAGTTGTCTGTATTATTAAAATAACTCACGCGGGGGAAACCGCGAGCGGACAGCTAGTATTTTATATATTCATTTTACTTGTAGATGCTTAGAAAACATACTCTCTTTTTTAATGTAGTCGGTCAAAAGATAGCCTATGTTTTATTCTCATGTAATCATTTTCTCTCACTAAAAAGTTTCATTCAAATCCGTGCAGTAGTTTTTCGTGAAAGAATAACAAAGATACATCCATACTCGCAAAATTTCGTATTTATATTTGTGTTATGATTTTGAAATATTTTAATACTATTCCGGACTAAGAGAAATCAAAAAAATGTATTAAATACAACTTTGACCGCGATTTCGTCCACGTTTGATTTTAGTTATTTTATATATCTCCAGAACATAATTCTAAAATACACTTAAGTTACACCATATTACGTCAACAATCTCCAAATGCAAGTCCCGCCAAAATCGGTCCAGCCGTTCCAGAGATTAGTCAAACAAAAATTGTAAAAAAACATTTAATATATACATTTAGTAAAAAACGGTTATATTCGTATTAACAAACTGACACTCTGATTTTGTTTATATGTATATTAAAATTAAACGAAGCAGTAAAGCGTTATTGGCCAATTTAATTTCATGGTAGGTATATAAGTCACAGGTCATTGACCCGAGCTCTGTGCTGGTGTGCGTTTCGATCACTTTTTATTATTTTATACATTTATTCAAAAATAAAATTTCTATTAATATTGGGAAATAAAATATCTGTGGCCTAGTGGTACGAGCTAAGGACTTCTATCAGTGGGCCAGGTTCGAACCCTGCTATATACCAATTGGTTTTTCTAAGTTAAGAACGTTTTTTGAGTGCTCTCGATTACGAAATACATCGAGAGGAAACCGAAAGTAAAATAGATTGTGCGGCAAACTGAAAAAAATGATAAGCACAAGTTTAAAATCAAATAAGCGTCAAAGTTAAACACTTCCACCAGAGAGTTTATATTTAATTGATATATTATCAAAATCAAGTCTTCAGTGATACCTAACTAATGAGTACATGTCACCTGACTAAGGTAGCCTACATCCCTGGAAACAGGTTGTTACATTACAAGTGATGATTACATACAAACATGTTACTTACAGTATAAAATACCTCGTTGTCCACAACTTATTAATTCCGACAAAATATAATTTAAATTACGTATAATTGAACTCATTAAATGTGTGATAAATAGTATATCATGTTCCCAATAAATAAATAGTACAGGATTATTGTGAATTTAATTTAGATATGATTTTACTCGATTCGTTTCTAAAATTGGAAGGAGTACCTACATGAAAAAAATTCAAGTTTCTAATGTGATGTCGTAAATAAACGCATTTTTTGTGCTTACATCGCAGACGCTGGCTAACCCCTACGAGATGAATCAAAATAATATATACTACAGTATTGTACACCTTAAAAAAGTAAAAAAAGGTCGCGGCAGCATATGTCTGTATCTTAGGGACAATCCACAATAACCTCTTTTTTATTTATCCTTTATCTTTTACTGGAAATAATGACTTATTTACGAAGCGATGTTAAGCAATACAGCATCAATCCTTATCGAATTAAGTATCTTAGACACATTGTATATAGATAAACATATATTTAATATAGATTAACGTTTATTTCCACCTGAGCGAAGCCGGGCGGGCTGCTAGTATAAGTATAAAGAAAAACGAATAGGACACCATATTCTGTTACAATGTTTAAAATAACCAACTCAACTCATTGTCCACGTCATTTTATAGTTCGTGTAGGTACATAAACGCCATCTATATTTAACGCTTTGAAACCGTTGACAATGTATTTTTTTGTGGTTTTTCCGTTTAAGCAAATTTTAAGAAAGTTCCACTTAATAGTGAGTCACGTAATGAAATTTAATATTATGACGTCGTATTTTATGACCTTCCGTTGTGGTGGCCGAGTGACCTTGTCCTACTTTGATACTGCACCGGACCTAGCAAAGGGAAATAATTGCGTCGTATGTGAATCGTCATCAAATGCATCAAAGACAATGTTAGATATAATTTAATACTAGCTGTGCCCGCTACTTCGTCCGTGTTTTTATTTAATTATTTTATTTTATACATCTCTAAAATAAAAGTAGTCTAAGCCATTCCTTATTATATCAGCTGCCTGCTAGAGAAGTTTCGTCAACTTTGGTGCAGCCGTTTCAGAGATTAGCGGATACAAATAAAAAGAAATACAGACAACAATTCTAAAAAAATATTGTTTTGGTATAATATGTAGGTACCTTTTGAATATATGTATATAATAAATACTTAGTAAAAAGCGTATACCTTATTTACCTTATAATACATACAGATACTCCAATTTTATTTATTTGTATAGATAACTATGCAAATTAATGGCTGATGAAATATAAATACTATAAAAAGAGAAAAATAAAAGGTTTTAAGCCGCCCGATTTCCCGACCGAGCTATTCTAATTTCGTAAATGGTGGTGTTTAGTTTCGTATTCTAATGATATTGTAGGAGGTTTTTATTCAATGAAAACACGATTAATGGCCGTTTTCAATAACCTATCTACGATAAGAGATAGGGCTACCGTAACCAGTTGCTCGTTTATAGGTATTTTAGATTTATATAGTGTGAAACATGTATACACAAAAGTGTTGTTTACACAATATTAGTGTTGGTTACAATCTTTCGCCACTCTAGACTCACGTTTTCGCAAAAGAATGTCGTGGTTTAAGAAGTCAAAAGCTTTAGACATATCAAAGAATAGTGTATGTATAATAATCGTGTGTAGTCCTAGAAAATTTTATTGGATAAATAGAACTCCAGATTGCATATAGTAATTAACTGATGCATCAAGCTACACATGAAGCAATTAACTCTTATTACACCACGTATTATAATATGGAATCTAAATAATTAACCGTTACGAGAATAGTCAATGTTTACATTAGTTGAATATGTATTACCGTAAGAGATTACGGAGCGTTATCTCATATAATAAGAATAATGAGTTTGGAATATATGTTTTACTGTCTATGCCTGCGACATATTGTTTTATTTTATACATTTCGAAAATAAAAGTAGCCTAAGCCGTTCCTTATTACATCAGCTATCTGCCAGTGAAAGTCCCATTAAAATCGGTCCAGCCGTTTCAGAGATTTGCGGGTACAAACAGACACATGGGCAGACAGACAAAAATTCTAAAAAAATGTTAATTTGGCATATATGCGTCTCGTAAACATACACGTGCATTTAGTAGAAAGCGGTTATTTTAATATTACATAAACACTCCAATTTTATTTATCTGTACATAATAAAAATATCGTCAAGTCCATGTTCCCGAAGGGTAGGTTATAGGAACATATGGATGGTGAATGCGAAAGCGACCCCATCTCGTTCCTAGCCGGGCGGCGACATACCCCCGTATCGCAAATGGTGGCACGGGGTTATGCCGCAGGAGTCCAGACATAACCCATCGCTCCCCCCCGGAGTGGTGGGTACCCATAAATGGATTTTCTTCACGGAAAAAAGGGTAGGAACATATGGATTCAGCCGACGATATTGGATCCAATGATGTGACTGGCGAGCGTCCGTCTCAGGCGACGTTTGGTTTTTTATACTTAATAACAAGTTGCCCTAGCCAGAAATCAAACACGGGGCCTCCTGTGTCAAAATCGGCCACCGACTACACTCGGCTACAATTCTATGTAACAAAAACAGTGTAAATGATATTTTATGTTCCAGAAACTTCGTTGCCCATAAAGCGTGCACCCTCCACCCGGCTCTCCGGCGCCCGCAAGTCGGACGCGAGCCAGGCTGCGGTGGTCTACGACAACCCCAACTACGTCCGGACTGCGCCGCTTCCAAAGTAATTATTTTTTCTAGCTGTAGCCGCGACTTCGTCCGTGTTTGGATTATAATTCAAAAAAAGAAGCCCAAGTTACTCTTACAAGTTATTATTACCAGTGAATATCCCGTATAAAAAGGTTCAGTTGTTTCAGATATTAGCTAAAACAAATAGACAGGCAAATAAAAATGTTCAAAAATGTTATTTTGTTATATGTACACCGTGCGGTTATTTTAATATAACAGACGCTTCAGTGATATTAATTTGTATAGATTTATATTTCAAAACGGTGTCTTTCCGTCAAAGTAACACGTCGAGTCTCTGTGGTTAACCGCGTTGATAGATTCTGTGGGTTCCTTTCTTATCAATAAAGTCACTTGTGGTTAGTTTTACCAGGTGGTAGAGTCTTGCAAACGACTCGTCCGGATTTTGTTTCACAGGTAGCCGGTAAACTTACTTTCGCAAGAGGCTTTCCAACCCAACCTCGCATCGGCAACGCACCAATACCTTCTTTGGTGTCTATAGGCGACGTATGTGCCTTACCATCTGCGAATACGTATGCTTGTTTGTCTTCCAATACCATAAAAAATATTTTAACAATATCTTAAAATTTGTTGGCAAGTTAGGCCAGGTCACTCTGAGGTAAGTATAGTAGTCACGATTGGCAAATAATATCGTTATCAAAGACGCGTAGGCAAACTTTATAATATGGTAAAACTAAACTTATTGATTCTTAAGCGTTATTATAAATTCGTATATCAAGATTTTTAGAACAATAGACAATAAACAAAATAATGTTGAGTTTTCACCTGATGCAAATGCAAAAAATATTTTAATTTTACGCCTGCACGTGGGAAGGCCGACTTGCTGATGTAGATTTAACTTGCATCTTGTTTTTTGTTTAGCTGGCATTTGACAGACGTACGATTGGATACTTAAGAGGCAAGTTAATTGTGTACTAGTTGTTGCCCGCGGTTATGCCCGCGTGTTGAAATTATTTAGCCTTAAGAGTTATTTAGTTCATCCATTGTGGATTATTAATTTATAGTGTCTACGGTCGAACGTAGTCTGTGCTCTACTTTGACGCACGAGGTTCCGGGTTCGATTCCTGTGGAGGGGAACTTGTTCTATGAGCTCTTTCAGTTTATTTGAAAAACACCGTTGTTTAGGATTATATTTGTGCCACCTTGCTACAACTTGCCACCTGTCACGTCATGTGATCTAATGTCGTCGGCTAATCGCGGGTGCATAATTATGTAGCTCTGCCTAACTATTTGGGTATCTGCTGGAGTACTTTAGTTCGTACCTTAACTTTTATTAGGCTTTCCGTAAAAACATACCGTCTTTTTAATCTAGTCGGTTAAAAAGTAGCCTATATGATATTTTGATACATAAGCTATCTTACTGTTGAACTTATATCTAAATCCGTCCAGTTGTTTTTGCGTGAAGGAGTAACAAACAAACATGCAAACTTTCGTATTTATAATATGTGTCTTATTGTGTTTCAGTGATATGGTGATAGACGAGCCTGAACCCGAGACGTTTACTGTCCTCGACGAGGACACTATGGAGAGTACCTGGACTCCAGATGACGACAGGAGTGATCTCAATGGAAAGTTAGTATACACACCTTTTTATATTATAGTTTTTACCCGCGGCATCGTCCACTTTAAAAATGCTTACGAATGCCTTGAGAACTACATAATGAATAAAATATTACAGGACAATTAATTACACAAATTGATCTAACCCCAAAGTAAGCTAATTAAATGTTTGTGTTATGGGTGTTAGTCAACGATACTAATACAAAGAAATACTTAAATAGATACAAGAATCAATTTAATAAACACCGAAACCCGGGAAACAAAAATATCTATGTTCATCACACAAATGTCTGTTCCCGTCGGGAATCGAACCGGAGCCTCGCGGTTGGTCGAAGCGGTTAGGCGTGTACGCTAGACACTCGGCCAAAAAGGCGGTCAAAATATAAAAAAAAATTAAGTACCTTAGTACTAGTCGTCTTTGTAAATTATCATTAAAATCAATACAGTAATATTATATATTAGCCCGGATAAATATCGTACATACGCAAACGCGAGATTTTTATATTTAAATACGTACTTGTTCCCGGTATAGATTATAGATATTATTTTTTTTGTTGTTATAGATATAAAACATGATTTTTCTGACCAAATACCATATTTTATATAATGTTTTTTAATTAATTTAACCGGCAACATTTTCTTGTCACATGTGAGCCTGCCTGTTTACATATCTACAAAATATACATGAAGCAGTTTCAATAACAGTTTAGTTATGAAGTACTGCGAACCCACACACAAAGCTAACAAGCATATATATATATATATATATATATATAAGTTTAGCTATATACTATTTATATACAGATATACTGTTATTTTTACTATTATATGTACATTCTTATCGCTAACACAGTATATTACAGTATTTCTTGTAGTGGTCTCAACGTTTTGTAACGTGTACCCTTACAAAAAAAAATTAGATTGAAAGGATAAGCAAGTAATGTATGTGTCTGTGTGTTACAGTAGAGTGATCATCCCGACGGCGGCGGCGGGGCCCGCGGCGAGCACCAGCAGCGGCGCGTCACCGCCCGAACCCGACGCGCGCGCGCTCTGTCTTCGACAGGTCAGTCCACAATCTCCACTAACTCCAGGACTCGCAGAATACACCACCAGAAAGGGATTTAGGCGTAACTTAGTTCGCTAAAAGTCCTTTTATATAACGGTAGCTGTTTCTTACGGGTTCACTCCGCGGGTTACCAACAAACGGACTAAACACAAAATATCATGATCTTATTTTTTAAAACGACGAACCTTACGATAACTTATATCTTACTAGCTAACCCGGCGAACTTCGTTCCGCCTAAACAGTCAATGCATGTCGTATTACCTTTTAGCTAAACTAATTTTAGCTGACTTAATGTTGATGAACATAAAATAATATTTAAAGATTAGATATAAAAGCATTTTATTGTGATGAATAATACAGACAGAAAGAGAATAAAAATTAAAAAAAAATACAAAAATAATATTTTGTTACCCTATAGAATAAATCTTAGAAATGGTTTTCGGAAATAGAAACTTTAATTAACACAAAATAAATTTCTGAACGCACGCTTAAATGTTAAACATTTGTCATTATTTCTGTACAGACGCATAAATATTTGAGGAACTTCTATGTATCTGCTAAATGCACTTTTCAAACTTTTTAATTGATTAAAAAAATACAGACAGTGCATAAAAGTCAATCATTACGTCTTACAGTATTTGGCAGGATTGTCAACAAATGTTTCACATGTAATAATTATTTATTGAAAATGACTCATTTTTCATAATTTATATATTAGGGGCGGAGGCAAATCCAACAAATCATAAACAATGAAAATTGGTCCGCCAGATCTCGAGTTATAAGTGTTGTAACAAACCAGACTTTTTTATATATAGATTTTAACTCTCATTACTGTATCCTCCTACTAAATTCATCTCATCAAATACGTCTCAGTGGTTTAGGTGTGAAAGCGTAACAGACATATTTTCATAGACAGACATAAATATATTTCGGTTTTCTCATTTCTAATATCATAAAAAATATAGATCAAGTACTTGCTTGTGTAATCCTAAAAAAATATGTATCAACGCCCTGAAGGAATGGGCAGAGGTACATACATACTTATGCACCCACGATTAGCCGACGATATCACGTCCCATGATATGACAGGTGTCAAGTCCATCACCATTGCAGCAGGCACATATTTAATCCTAAGCTAAACTTACCTTTTTCAGATAAACTGAAAAATTGATTGAACAACCCTATTCGAATACAACCATAACATCGTACTTCGATTGCTCTCAAACACAGACGATCCTATATTCGGATTATTAATATTTTTACCGTTTTATTATTATTATTATCGTATCAAAATGATGATGCCTTTTCATGTTTTAACTTTCAGGATACAAACAACAACAGAAACTCCACTGATCCTGTCACCAACGACAACAGTTGTAGTCCCCCAAACAACGCACCGTCCGTCTTCATAAACGCCTATGTCAATATCAACGCGGTGCAACAGCAAAATAACTATTCCCTGTGATGTGTACACGTTACGAGTACTGCCCAGGGGTTTAACACTACAAAAGGGGTTTAAGACTATAAGGGGTTTAAGAGTAGTTTGACACGATCATTGTAGTTGCATTGTCCATTTTAACAACTACCTACATATTTATTTCATTTTTTTTCTACTGATAACGTTAATGCCCGTCATTGTAGTGGTTATGCCAGGTTTCTATATTCCAACTTCAAATTTCCAACGCATCATTAGTAAACTGCCCCCAATGATGGGTTCAATTGGACAATGCAATTGTAATGATCGTGTTAGCAAAATGATCAGCATTCTAAGATGAATATTTTAATTTTTAACTATTATTTGTAATAGCTTTGAGTGTAAATAGTCATTGAATGCTGTGCAATACTTTTTATTATGAACTTTGCTCAAATAGCACACTGAGATTATCAGCATTTATGAATGATATATATTTTTATAGCGCAAAAGGGAAAAAGGTAACCTTAAAACTTAAAGTAAGGTTAAATATATTACATTTTTGCGTTTTTATTCCTTTTATTTTTATTTTGTTGTTAAAAAAATAAGATTATTTTTAGGAGGATCCCATTTCGTCAGTTGATATTTTCTATTATTGAGATTTCTGTCAGAAAAGGCATTCTGTCAAACTTAAACATACTGTTTCTAAATCTGAGTTAAATTTATTTCCACGTTAAACTTGAAATTTGTTTTAACTTAAAATTATTTTAAAATATAAATACTCATTTTCCAACATTTCGTGTAAACTTTCCAGTGATATTTAGTCTTATTTTCAAGTCAAGTCTCGTTCTCGCTCCTTCCAGTGGTGTATGAGAGAGACAGCACGAGCACAAATTTATACTGCCAATCAGACTGGTGAATTGATAAGATCTTTTCTTATCTCTCTGTCTCAATGCATCTACAGTATAGGTAAAATTGAATTTAAGAATCGATGATCTACTTTTTCCCTTTTGACGCATTTTGTAATATACGTATTTTAGTGATTATAAGAATTATTTTAATATAATGTGCTCATAGCTTATGTTACCTTTGATAAATTATAATTTAAATGATAACAAAAATGCGAAAAAAAAAACTTGTCACTAGTCGAGGTACATAAGTTTGTATTGATAACATGAAGCTAAAATACCATCTTGATATTACACCTCTAAAAAGACTTGTCCCAAATGAATTTCTAGACTGGATAACCTCTCTTTCCACCGGTTTTGTGGAGTTGACAAAGTCAAAACATGGCTTTGTAGGAATGAGATAGCCGGCCCTATAAGAAGGAGATAGGTGTTTAATGTTGCGGACGGTTGTTAGGAGTGCAATCTCCAGATAGCTTCGTGGTTGATGATAAAATAATTGC
>DVZL01003700.1:0-13687 GCA_018236625.1 Lasaia peninsularis
TGGTAAGCCTCTTGCGTGAGTAAGTTTACCGGCTACCCTACCCTCCAAACCAGAACACGACAATGGCGAGCACTGCCACTATTGTGGCAGGGATAGGTAGGGCGGTGGTACCAAAATGGTGGAGCCAAATGTTTACAAGGCACATACATATACCAAAATAATATTTGTTAAAATGTTTGTCCGGCAAACAGACAATGTTTTACCCGCTAATTTTTGAAACGGCTGGACCAATTTTAATGGGACTTTCACTGACAGACTGCTGATGTAATAATATGTAACTTGTAAACATACATATACATTTAGTAAATAAGATTTAATCTTACATACAGACACTCCAATTTTATTATTTGTATAGTTTATGCGTGTTGTTTATCCAGCGATACACTCTTAAACTACTAAATCATGAATGGTTTTATTCAAACTATGTACACCGTGTGTAGTTTGATTCAACTTTAAAGATTTCATCTCGATTTATCTTCGCAATATTATTTAAATAGCTTTTGCCTGCCCGCGGCTACGCTCGGAATTGGGAATGTTTTAGATTAATACCTTGAAAACTGTGAAATGTCCCATATAAAATTTCACTTCCACTTTTAAGGTATTGTTGGATTTAAAAGAAAGATATGCACACTATTTTTGTTACTCACAAATAGTCTGCGTACCAATTTTTAGCTTTCCACCTTGAAATTGCGGAATGCTCCATACAATCTTTTACCCCCCATTTTAGGGAAAGTAGCCTATGTCACTCTCCGTTCCTTCTAGTATATCTACTTAAAAAAATCAGATAAATTCGTCAACAACAAAACAAATAGACACACATACACTTTCCCGGAGTAGAATGTATGCTACATTCTATCCAAATAGCTTAATTATTTTTATAGGATAAAGACAGCAAACAAGCTTACCGGTCTCTATAGACACCATAGATGTCTTCTTGAATTTCCTTATTCAAGTTTTGTATTTAATTGTTTAAATATACTAATATACTAAAATATCCCACTTCATTGTACATCAAGTTTACGTTATTCTGTTTTTTTTAATGTTCTTTTCTATCTCTTTTGTAGGAGATAAGCTCGCCCTTTAAATAAATAAATTAAGATACTGTTAGTACCATGTAATTTTAAATAAAATATTATAATTTTAGCCTTTAGTGAAATTCAAAAGTCATTTATACTACGAGGACAAAGACAACATACAGGAATCTCTAAACAATCTCAAGGAGCTACCGGGAAGTCGGATATTCTACTTCAAGAACGGGGAGTGTCAGGGAGAGGCTTTCACTGACATCTACAGAGGGTGCTACTACCCCTCCGTCTCTCTACACAAGAACGTTACTGTTAGTGTGAACTTTGGGCCCAACTTTAAGTTTCCACCCAACACGGATTTCTCGTATAGACCTGTGAGTATATATATTGTTCTATATATGTAGGAAAGTAAATACATACGTACATATCTTTGCCCCAGCTTCGTAGCGAGGTAGACAGAGTATCGAGTGCTAAGTGGCATGATACTTTGCATACTTAGCTTCTTCCACATTAATATCTTTATACAAACATGCTGGTTTCGGAGACTTGACACCACCCTCGGATAATAAGTGAGTTATTGGTAATGGAATTTCAACTTAGGTCTCCCTGGGTACCTACATCTTAGAGATTAGAGAAAGAGACTATCTGTGTAAAAATGAGAAAAGGCATGCTCCGATGGTTCAGTCATGTAAAAAGTATAAAAGATTGATAAAACAGATATATTATAATGCAAAAGGCGAATGTGAAGGCTATAGGTACCCAGGAAAACTAAATAGCTAGTCTATTATCCGTTATTAATCACAGATGTGGCTTTGCGACACGGTTGATAAACTTTCATTAGTATGGTAATTAACCACATCTTCGAGATCAAGGACGTTTGCATTAAATTATTTAAATTTTTTGAAAATGTTCTATTTAGTGACGTATTTATGTTTAGTTTCATTAATATTGATACCCCTGCAAAGAACAAGTACCACCTGATAGGCTGTATAAAATAGGATGTTCAGCTGAGGCTAAATTCTTTAAGCTAAATTTGTAAAGTTTCTTAGAGGGAGTTTGTTTGAAGCAGGTAGGTAATATTTTTCAAAAACGTCTGGGATTCCATTGATCTGATACTTATTATGGTAATTATTTGCAGATGTCAGAAAAGGCTGAGGAAGCGATTTGCGAGCAAACCATGGCTGACTTACTATATCTCACAGAGAACGAGGGAAAGTTGAGGCTGGACAACTTCAATCTCTGATACAACTAACACCGCTAGGCGGTGTATAAGTGGACTCGTGTGACGTGATATATGTGATTAAATTAAAACTCAACGCTTAGTGAAACTCCAAAAAATGTGTAATTTTTTACATGTTTTAAAATATATACGTACATTAAGGATATAGCAGAAAATTGTTGGGTTTGGAATAAATTTATTTTATGCATTCCCATAGGTTCCATTGAAGTTACTCCATGATGGGACTACTGGGATTTTTCCCCCATAGTTTCAGTGATATCTTTAACTACCAGATTTGTTTAAATTTTTTTTGTTTTCTTCAAAATGTTTAAAAATATTATACTATTAGTTTTTTTTATTTAATTAAATCGACTAAAATTGTGACGTAATAGGAAGTTGCAAATTTTGTTTGCTTATTTATATCAGTAGGTAATAAAGTTTATATAATTGTCATTCTAAAAACCAAAAAGTCTATGTAATCTATGTTCTACGGTCCGTTTATTTGTTTCACGGGACATTTGGAAAATGGAAATCCCAGAAGTCCAGTTAATGAAACCTCTGGGAAAAAATCCCAGTAGTCCCATCCTGGAACAACTTTAATGGAACCTTTGGGAATACTCGAAATATTTTGTGTTTCCTTATCATGGCAAAAGTTCAAAAAATAATAAATTACAAAAGTTGTAATTATAGCATTATATATTATTTAAAAGCATCTAATGGATAATAACATTACCTCGAATTTCTTTAAATGATTCCACTAGTAAAACTATTGTCATTACTTTTACTTGGTAAACAATTAAAAAATCAATATGATATAATTTGTGGTTCGATGACATTAGTCATTAATGTATATCAAAAAATCTATGCAAAGTTTATGCAATTTAAATATGTTTTTTGTATTCTGTTTTAATTCATATACTTATACATATAGTAATAGTAATCTATTGCATAATAATATGTAAGAAAACAGAATAAGTTATATTTAAATAGCAAGTAGTTGTGAAAATGTAAAATATATCAAAATATATATCCTGAAGTTAGGTGTGAATGTTTTTAAGAATAAACGTATTTTTTAAGAATTTGTTTTCTTTTATCTAATTAACTTCTAATATAAAGATAAATAAATGAATAAATACATCACAAATTTTAATTAGTCACTTGTTAAATACTTTGTATTATTGTAAATATAAAAATAAATATGACTGGACAAATTACACAAATTGATCTAACCCCAAAGTAAACAAATTATATGCTTGTGTTAACAATACTAATACATAGGAATACTTAAATAGATATCAGAATAAATTTAATAAACTCCCCGCAGAAATACAAACATCTATGCGACACCAGCAATTTATACTAAGCTAACTCGAATTTTAGGTAAATTGTTTCTTTTATCTCAACGGGCCTAAAAAAATCGTAAAGAAAAATACATACATAACAAAGTTACAAATCTTATAAATGCTAAGTAAAGGTATTTTTTAAAATCATTCGATTTGAATTACGCTAACTGTAATTATCTGAATGTGTGCAGTAATATGACACCCCACTTGTTTGTTTATATGAGTTAGCGTAGTATAAATTGCTGGTGTCGTATGTTCATCACATGAATCTCTGTCCCTGTCGAGAATCAAACCTGAGCCTCGCGGTCAGCCGATGTGGTTAGGAGTGTACACAAGCCATTCAACCAACGAGTTGGTCAATACAAATCACTTTTAATCACCAAAAATGTGTGGTGGCTGATTTACAACTGCATTGTAAAGTTAACTAACTGCTACAAATTTGGGCTGAAGAAATTATTGACGACCCGCCCTGGCTTCGCATGGGTATACTATACATGTTATAAACAAAAACCTACCTTTTCAATCACTCTATTTAAGAAAACTACAACAAAATCCGTTGCATAGTTTTAAAAATACTGTGTTGTGATAGTAGCATAAGAGAAAAAGATTTGCAACTATTCATTCTGTAATTATGTTGTAGTTAACAAATTAAAATTAAAATAATAAACTATAAAAATATTTTATTAAACAAACAACTTTAATTTACCTAGCTACACCTTTCTTGTTCAACTTATTTACCAAAACCTCCTCTACAGTTGGGGCTGCTCTCGACGACTTTATCACTGGATTCCCATTGCTGTGGAGTTTTAGCTACAATTGATAATGCATGTACACCATTCTGCAATTCCTCTTTAAGTAAATCATTTACAAGTCGATGTCTCTGCAATTTAAACAATTATTTATAATATTTAACAAACAAACACTCAATAACTACTAGCTCTCGTCGTAGGGTGCAGTCTAGTTATTTTGAAGAGGCCTTGGTTGCGAAGTGAAATTTACTTAGACAGTAAATTGTGTGTATTCTATGTATTGTGTGTATTCTATGTGTTTTGTGTAATGTGGTTGGACAGGAGTTTGTAAAATAATAATTTTACTTTTGTTTAAATATTTATTTCTACAAAGTAACATCTGATTCTATCATTAATACTAAATAATTAGTTAAAAGTATTTTTCAATCAAATATAGTTAATGACAACCATGACATCTCATTCAATGGAAAGTGTTGCGTTAGGCTAAAGGTGGCAATGTACTAATAAAAATTATACTTTAAGGAGACATCTCCAATTCTTAGCAATGCTAATAATAAATGAAGAGTATGAAGAGGGGGCATTTAGTAAAGGTATGCAAAATACATAAAATTTGAATTTTGGAAAATTGTTATGTCCAGCTAAAATTACTCTATCCACCTAGCAAAGTGATTTTGGGGTAGTCACTTTATTTTTTACCCACATTTTTAATTTCAAATTTCTAAGTCCAACCTCGGGCACACTCAAATAGTAATAACATAGATATTATCTAAATGAATCTAAATTAAATAGATCCAGAGATCACCAATAGTTATTATTATATCTTACCTTTATTAGGGCTAGTCCATCAAACTTATGAGAGACCACCACAACTTTAAAATGTGTTTCAGCTCCTTTTGGGACATTGTGCATATACGATTCGTTTATTATCTCTAAGTGTTTTGTTTCCAACGCAGTTTGTAGTTTACTTTTTATTGTGTTCGCAATAACCCCACACACAGACGACATTTTTCGTGAGACTAAACAACATAAAAAAATTACAACTGTTTATGTAGTTAAAATACGATAAGGTTTCAGCTCTTTTATAAATTCTTACATAGTTGAGTGACTTGACGCATATGTGAAAGTCTACAATTTTAAATGTTTTAACTATAATACGCTTCGACAGCTGTTTTTTGTTTTGCTTTAAAATTTATTGACAGTTGACAGTAATAAACAAAATATGTTTTTTTTTTGATTATCCCAAATGGGAAAGGCAAAGGAACTGAGTCCATACAGGCACGTCTTTCGTTTTTATTTTTTCATCAATGATATCCATGGAAAATAAGGGTGATGGGATGATTCCATGGAAAATGAGATGACGGACTTCTGGTAAAGTAGTGGAAACTTTACCAGAAATTTTGTAGAATTTTAGCGGGAACATGAAACGACACTTTTCACTGCCAGATATTACATATCTCCACTGATGCACATTATTAAACGTTTTATGACAAAAACTCCACTATTTTTACAAATAAAACACCAATTAAAACACCATTTTTGAAAAATAATATCTCACGGTGATCCGCTCCCCTCTTGACAGCTGAATGTGATAGGGTTGGAACGAAGTTGATTATTATTAGGAAATACCTAGTCGATTCTCTGTCGTAGGTACTTTTATGATAATGTAGCCTAAAGCGTAACTCTAAAAAACAATATTTTAGCTGTGACGCTAAATATTAAGGCAAAAAAATAATTATAATTATCAAGACAATGGCTAACTCTTAATTTCGACTGCACACGTTTATTGGTGCGTCAAATAAACTAAAAAATCATCATCTGAGTAAACTCGGCGAAAACCATCATGCTGATTAATTATCAGCTAGTGCTTCGTTATGTCTTCTACCTTATAATAATTATTTAGCTTATGATTAATTAGTCTATATTTAAATTCCGGTAATAGGACTGATTCGAGCGTTTATATCTTGTGCACCTTTTCTCTTTTTATTCTAGTATGTTCTGAAATGGTTAGATTTCCTTGTTCGCAAATAGCAAAATGATCAAAGTTAATATTATTTTTAATATTAGTATAGATTAATAAGGAAAACTTTATATTATTTAATTCCTATTTAATATATCTGTGACGAATAATTTCAATAACTGCTAAGCGATTTTAAAATTCTTTTATAATTAGATAGCTATATATATATTTATAACTAGAATATATAAAGGATCGTTACTGAAACTTCAGTAACGTAAGTTCATGTGAAATCACTCCAGCAAAATCATCGCATCCAGCAGAGAACCACTGATGATAGGACAAATAAATTTTCTACAATATTGAAACTTCGCAATACACGTAAAACTATTATAGCCATGTCTCTATAAAAATAGCTGACCAATAACCATACCTTCGTATTGATTACCTTGTCAATGTATGTAAATAATTTCATATTCTAAATTATTCCAATGCCAGCTAGTTAAAAAACTGTTTGAAGTACCTACTCAAATCGGACATTACATTCAGAAGACATTATACATTTAGGAAAATAAACACTGTCGCCGCTGCAATCAAAGCAGCTATCTTGAGTCTCGACTCTTGAGAATATAATATATGGAATACCTACATGTTGTAAAAATATATTTTTTTTTATTATTTTGGTTTGAGAACACCATAACATTACCAAAAACGAGTCGGTGAATAATATAAACACAATTATTACACAGTACATATGTAATATAATAATACAGAATAAAAAACCCGTAATCTCGTATAAAATTTTCCATCGATCGATTTGGCATTGTTTTAGATGTATCCGAATTTATGAAGTACCTAAACGCTAAAAATTTTTAATTTTTGAAGGGAATATTTTGATATATATATTTTAATTTATGACTATATTAAATAATTACTATATTTAAGTTATGGTAAATATTAAACGAAACTAATTAAGTAACGTGCATACGTCTGAAATAAATCATGGAAGTACACACATCGATAGTTTTTTTACACGTGAATACATTTAGATGTTATTGCCTAAAATCTGACTGCAGAATTATAAGTATACTTCCTTATCGAGTAGATGCGAGTATAATTAAAAATCATTATATAAATATTGTTAAACATCACATTGTTACTTATGTTTAAGATTAGAATATAATATATTAATCAGATTGCCAGTCAAAATGTGGCCGGTAGTATTTTACAGCATATATCATAATAATGAGAAAAAAATTAGCTTTCATTTTAGATAGATCAATGTTATTGTGTTATAAATAATATATCGGAATCATACCTGTTTATACTTGGCTGCGACGAGGTGCGGTCAAGTGTGCAACGCAAGCTACGATTTTCCAAGTCTTTATACCTATTACCGTGAAATGAACTATATTTTATTTCAAACCCTGGTAAATTATTTTTTCCCGCAATATTAATTAACAGTAATTTTATTAAAAATACTACCAAAATGGCAATCAAAATGTATATAATTATACATTTTGATTGCCAACCTGGTAGATATATATTCTTTATTGTTGTTAGCATGTACTCGATAACTACCTACACAATTCTGCAGCTAGATCTCGTGCTATTAAATTAATATGGTAGTTGAGTTATTAGCATTACGGCCAGCACTTTTAATATTTAAATTTTCACGTATAAATTCAAAAAAGAACTTCCTATCTGATGCCCGAGCTCAGATGTTACAAAAATGTAAGGGTATAATGTACATTCTTATATCTTTCCCTTACTCATATCTGAGTGTGCAATCAACATAATTATAACGTGATTGGTCTATCTTAAACGAAACTTGGGTTATGTTGGTACAAGACATTTTGCTGTATCATAAACATCCATTCGTATTCAGGCCTGTAATAGGGTTCCTTCATAAACAAAGTTTTTATGACGTCAAGCTTAAACGAGGTTGAAAGTCTCGGAAATAGAGTCCACTCTACGAAAATCTTTGAATGTTGCATGCGGCTGACTGGAATGTTTGTTTCCTATTTATGTGATTGTGAATACCCGGTTTTACGGTTGAACCTAGGATTATTCGGTTGTATATAACGAACATTGAGAAATGTGTACCCGATTCAAACCCCTCTGGAATCGAGTTACAGTAACATAAACTTGTTTCTTTACTAATATGAATAAAAAAACAAAATAAATAAATTAGGTATAAAAGTCAAATGTTATATTTATATTTGTATAGAAATTTTACTAAACAGTTTTTAGTTAACTGCTTATGGCGATCAGATAGCGTTAGATTTAAGGGGTATGAAATATAATTAATAATAAATATTAAATGATTGTCTGACCTACTCTTGTAGGTCAGACACAAATGTTCATGAATATCGATGGAGCCGTTTCGGATGAGTTTGGAAACAGGTAAAGCGACACAAGTATTTTATATGTATATTAGAAAAATATGGACTTCATTCATTGGTGATAAGAAAATATTGACGTCATTAACTAATTACACTTAATTTAGATAAGCACCAAGCGACCGAGCTTGGGTCGGTAGTTTTTTTTGTCAGTACCATAAGCTTTCGCCTACTTGAAAAGTGGCCATCTGCAATAAATCTACGAAACCGTAGTCGGTACTATTTTACACCAAGTGCTATCGACAGAGTTGTGTACATTTGTTTTCACAATTTCATAAGACGTAGACCTATCAAGATGAATTTTTACCCCCCTAAACTCCAGGTACCAAATTTCAGCCAAACCGTCGATATAAATCAAATATTTTTATGATTTATTACTGCTTTGACCAACTTTTTCGTACGAACACCACGTGGACGGCCAGATCTTATTCCGTCACAAACACAGGAAGTCTCGTGATTGTACCTATTGTTAGTCCCGTAAACAACATCTGGCAAATAGCTACCAAGTGTATGAACAGTTTTAAAATTTGCATTTGGCTCCATACTTATTTAGTGTAATGCAATCACAGCGAATCGGTACTCTATATCACCCCACTAAATTTTAATATTGCAAAATATTGTATAATGTATTGGCGCCAAAATGAGAAACTACAATGAACAATCGTATAGACATGACAGATTCTAAATTCAAATGTAATATTTTTTTATTTTTAATTGTAACAGTATTTATGGCCAGACTAAGTACTTATATATTATTATATCTGCGGATGGATGTAGATAAGATCCGGGGAGATCTCGGTTGACATTCCACGACAAAATAGCTCGCCTATTATCCGAGTAGCAAGAGTCTCGGCACCTGGCGTGTATGCATGAAGAGAAAGAAGTAATGTAGAAAAAGTCAGGTATGTAGGGATCGTGACTTTTCGCACTCGATACTCCTCAGTCTACCTCTGCCTACTGTGTACACACAAGGGACCTGGTGTAAAGATATGTATGTGTGTATGTAATATCTCTGCACAAATTCTCTCTGAAAATATTATTTCTACACGCTAAAGTATAAAAAACCTAGTTTTAGATTAATATCAGAGCATTAGACATGGTATTTTGTAATAAGACTCTTTGATGAAGATTGTTATCAGAAAAATGTGTCGTGACTCGGCTCACTCAAATTATATCAAAGGATCTTTAATCAAAATCTTATTATGATGTCGCATAAAACTAACAGTGTTCTATGATAAAATCTAACATAAATGCAATTGCAATTTGAATTATTCAACCGTTCACAGTGATTGGTTGCGTCATGATTTGTGATATTTTTTGTAAAATTCTTTACTGCAATAAAGATCATAGAACACTGTTAGTTTTGTGTATAAATTTATTAATTTTATTTAATTGTTCCGTGCAGTCACTAATTTCGAAAAAGGGTTTCCTCAATTAAAGAGTTTGAGAACCACTGCTCTACGGAATCAACAAGATACTAAAATAAGTTACGTTAATCGTAGATATTTCAAAAAGGTAATGCGTTTTTACGTGATAAGCCAGCAAACATACCTACTGCTCTCTTGATGGTAAGAAATAATGCCCCATAGACAGACTAGATCAATATTAAAAGAGATCACTGGTGGTAGAGTGCTGTGCAGCAAGTCGCTTATTCTACCGCCATAGTGACATTATCGTGTTCCGGTCCGGAGGGTTGGGTAGCCGGTAGACTTGCACATTAGGTCTAACAGCCCGACCCCAGGGCAGCGGCGCACCTACAACTTCAATGGTGACTATAGGCCACGGTTGTCTCTTACCATCAGGAGACCCGTGTGCCTGTTCGCTGTCTCTGTGGTGTAACGGCACGGTTGTCGCCTGTTAAGACCGTTAGCCGCGTAAAGTCCCGGGTTCAATTCATAGGTCGAACAACTTTTCTTAAATGTTCTTCAGATTATTCTGAGTAAGCATTACATTGCCCGGGATTGGAATGTGCCTGAAGGTGATAGGCTTGCCAACTATCACATCATGGGCCCTAGTACCTTGGCTAATAGTGGGTGTTTTAGTATATCTACTAGACTTAGGAGTCGTGGATATACTAGTACACCTCTGCCTATCTCTTTAGGGATAATAGGCGTGAAAGTACTTTTTTTTAAAAAGTATACTTTTAATAAGTATAACATTTTATCAACTAAATATACACATAATATTTTTATATACATTTTTATATATATGGAACCGATAAAGCCGAATTATTTACGAAATACATACTATAACAACAAGCCACTTTCATTGCACTACGCAATGGATGCAGATAGCATAGCAATATTCATTAAACTGCTATTAATAATAAAGCGGCAATGTATCGGAATGACTCATTCATATTCGATGAGCAAACATACCCGAAACACAAATATAAGCTTAGTTTAAAATGCGAAAGCTTGTTTAATATCCTGCGATTAGTAATGTTTTCAAAATGGTCTGAATTAAGCTTTGCCGGGAATTTTATGTATGAGGAAAATACAAGTATATTATGCTTTGCCAACCTTGTGCTGGATTCTTAACTTTCTCGCGTTAGTTTATCAAAATAATCCTCCAAATCGCTCCGATCCGACGATAATGGCAAGCGTGACTTTTTAGATTAGGCTTATGGTTGAAGAAAAATAATAATAAAAAAATTTATACCGTCACGCCTATACCGCCAAAAGCGTGGCCAGATGTATGTATTTATGTCGGCTAATCGTGGGTGCATAAGTAAGTACTTATGCACCCACGATAAACCGACGATATAAGGTCCCAAGATGTGACAGGATGGCAAATCCATCGTCATACCGGGTACAAATTCAATTTTAGACAACGTTATGTTTTTGGGATAAACTAAACAAAACTTATGAGAACAAAATCGAACCAAGAACCTCGTGCGTCAAAGTCGAACACGGACACCACACGACCACAGAGACGATATTGTAGTGTGTGTATGAATCATATTGTATTTTAGTTCCAATATAAGAGTATATTTAAGGGTATACCTAACACCCAACATGGCGACCCTGCAGCAATAACCTGAGACTGTCGCTGCGCAACTATAAGCGAATTCCAAGGAGAATGGCGTCACTCAGTTAGTTAAATATATTTTTTTAAATATTGGAAAAATACAAAATATAAAAATCGCAAACGCCATTATTTATAGAAAGAAATTTTAAATAAATAAAGTAAGTATATTTAAGAATATAAATGAGTAATTATGGTATTTCAATGTAATAACAAATATATTATAATATAGTAAAAGCGCTATATTATAAAACAAAGAAGAAAAAAGACTCGTACTACACTATTTTGTTATGTTAAGAAGATAAACAAAAAATAGAGAAATGAGAAAGATAAAGATATAAGAAGAAAAAACACCCAACACCTCAATACAATTTATTTAGTGAGACGGTTTTTAAATGTTTTCTTTCAATATGTTAATTTTATTATTACTATTATTACTGTTAATTATTATTTACCTTTTTTTGAACACAAATGGAACTTTGAATCGCTGATAAATTGCAGCGTAATAATTAAAAATATATATTATATTGACACCTCTTTTTAAGCCCAATATATTAAAATAATTGCAAATTAAATAAAATTTGTTTTCCCAAGATACAGGCAGTTTGGGGGCCTTTGGAAAATCTATGCAATAAATAAACAAAGTACATATTCTAATATTATTCCTTACTGTATTATTTCGTGTTTGTTTCTTTTTTTATATGTGACATATAATAATCAACAGCATGTAATCTATTTTTAAGTGTTATTTATTGTATTTTTTTAAATTTTCTTTTTTTATCTGAAATAAATGAATAAAAAATATAAAACATCACACATGCTAATGTAAGATTTATGATTATTTATAATTAGATACATTTTACTACGTAGATTTCGAAGAACATGCGTTGTCGCAATAATACCCATTCGTCCAAATTAAAACCTAAATTTACTAAAAGCATACTCTGCGTCCTCTAACCACTTGCAAATTTATTCCAGGACCTCCATTCGGTGTTCATCAAATAATATCAAAGTAGCATTTTCATCCAGAAAAACTCAAGCAAATTAGAGCTTTACCCGGAAAACTTAAACACTATTCTTGTGTAGCAACGGATTATAGCATTTTACAATAAATACAGCTAATTTTGAAATGCATCAACCAATGTAAAACCCACTATAATACTGATAAATTAGTCATGGCATTCCCAGCAATATACCATTGAGATAAAGGTGTTATTTCTATAAACATCCGTTGATACTTGTCCACGGGATTTGGTATAATCACGTATTTTGCATTACGTGACCGTACAGAGCTTCCTTGCATTTTAGAAAGCTTAATAAACATTTTCCCTTGGCCTTGTGTCGTTATTTACGAAGCCGACTCGCGTTACGCTCTCGGCTTAACGTTGAATCCAAGTAAAATCATTTGTTTAACATATAATATACCCTTCGTTTCTTTTTTATGTTTCTAAAATATAATATTATATTTACTAGTCACAGATAATAGCCGCCCCGGTGGCTTACAACCACCATCTCTTGTTAGTTATTCAATATTATTTTTATGTATCTTCAAAGAAAGTGTTAATATGCTATTTCAAGCTTAGTATAGTTCCATCTTCACTCTCTTCTTCACTTTCCTTTGGCCTAAGGTTTATTGCATTGCGAATTTATAAAAAAAAACTTACATCAAGAAAATTTTAACGGTTTATACTTAGTCCAAATCAGCAAACCTAAATATAATAAATAGCACAGTATAGTAATTAAAAACATTGGCGTTGGTTGCTAAAGACTCCAGAAAATATCATATTTATCACATCAGGTACCTACTGTACCTGATGTGATAAATGTTATAGCTTTCACTGAAATGTGTAATTCCACTGAAAATTGTGTAAAAAGAAGTGTTTTGTGTAACTTCAACTGATCCGAAAATATAAAACCTTAAAAACCATTAAAATGATAAACAAAACAATTTGACAACAGAGTATGTAT
>DVZL01003701.1:0-13686 GCA_018236625.1 Lasaia peninsularis
GCGGCAGGAATAGGTAATCCCTACCCGGACGAGTTGCTGCACAGCACTCTACCACCTAGTTATTGTCACGGTGTTGGTGACAATAGATCCTATGCTCGCCTCTTACGAGCTACCTGGGTGGAAGGCAGTTGGCCTATTCTACAACGGAACCCGCACCAACACGGGGAAATAAATAAAATAACTGCAATAAAATTGCAAATAAACTGCTTAAATTTATTCCAATATTATGTACTTAATATACCAAAAACTAGGGGTTTTCTCGATTTTCCCTCACCCTCGAAGAGAAGTCATCTCGTAAATACGTTTTTAAAATAAAATAATAATAAAATTTTCTCAAAAACTAGAATAATTTTAGTTTATTTTGTTAATAAAATGGGAACCGAATCTTAGTCTTGTGGCTGGTGGTACCACTAAAGCACTGGAGCAGTGAAATTGTACATAATGTTATGAGAGTAGATTTGATAGAAGTAAAATATTTGTCTTGGGAATTGTCAGAACACAAAAGGTTTGTAGGAGATAAAGTTTAAGGGATCATATTATTATTTTTATTAGCCTCCTTGGACGATTCTTCGTAGTTTTGTTAATTAAAACCTAAGTAATTGTTTTTGTGTTTTAAATATTAAAAATTAGAAATCTAGAAACATTAATTATGTTTCTTGTTTTATATATCTACTTCAAAAAGATGTGGTTTTCGATTCGTTTGTGTTTTTTTTTAATTTGTAACATGATTACTTTGTCAGTTCTAAACGGAATTTGATGATTCTTATTTTATAAATTTATAATTCAGAAGAGGTCCAAAACATTTTTTAAAAAAACAAGAATAACAAAAAATTTTACATAGTTATCATACATCATCATAACAAAAGTAAGTGTTTCTTCATATGTTATTGCTTATGAAATGTATGTTTTATAATCTGTATTTGATAGACAATAAAGACTTGTTCTATTTCAAGTTTAAAGGTCTATTTCTTAGCAAATTACGTTCAAAATAGCTAAAAAGAGGCACATTTCGTAATAAAGATACTCCACAAAAACCCAACAATGTCTTACGATTGCCTTTGATGAAAATTCCACCCTTCGAAGTGTGTAAAGGGTAACTCGACTGTAATTAACGCGAAGTACGTCTTGCAGTATAATGTCACTATATCTTTTTAGGTTTTCGGCCTGATAACATTGTGCCCATGGCATTTGTTTCAAATCGTTAATTTTCCAGTATTATGGTTACACTGCAGTGATTATTTTTATAATAAGTCATTTAATATTATTTGAACTTCAAAAATGGAATGCGAATCTTATTATAAGGAGAAATTGAATAGTTTTTCAAATCATTAATTTGCAGTATTATGTTTACATTGCAGTGATCATTTTCATAATAAGACATTTAATATTATTAGAAATTAAAAAATGGAATGCGAATCTTATTATAAGGAGAAATGAATAGTACCTACTCGTAATAGGTTTTATATGACTGATCAAAGGTCGTATTACGTTAACTTTAACAGATTCAGTTTTGCTAGTAGATATATATGAAGAGATATATGTATAAAATACAATAATTATTTTATTTTATATTGATTTATAATTAAACCTAGAAATTACAATATAAAAAAACTAGCTTACTATATTACTATAGAAGTGTAGATTTTTTACGACTTATAACACTTATTGAGTTAAAATATAAAATCGGTTAAAAATTATCCTATGTGTTATTCTAATGTATAAGCTATGTTACTGTAAATTTTCATCAAAATCCGTAGAGTAGTTTTTTCGTGAAAGATTAACAAAGATCCATACTTACAAACTTTCGCATTTATAATATTAGGATAATAAATATTCATTGAAACATATTTTTTTTTTTGAAAATTAAACTTATAAATCTACATCTAATTGATTACTATTCTTCACCACCCATTCTATAAGTCAATTTTTCCAAGACGTCTATCCAACGTTTCTCTATTCCTTTAATTTATAAAACACTTATATATACATAGAAACTGCTTTTATAAAGCTTCAAAAAGATGGAGGTTCTCAATTCGTAATTTACAAAATGAACAAAAAGATAAAAGTCATTAATCTTGACGACATCATATTTTTTGCTCGAATTTATTGTTTTCAAAGATATAACCATGAAACTTATTATTTAGGCTTTTAATATCACGAGAAAGAAGCGACGCGAAACAGTTATTGATTAATATATTAACAATACTAATAACTATGTTTAATTATCATCGATCTATAGGACACTAGGTCTTGAAGCAGTTTTGAACATATTAATACTTGTCTAGAAAATCGGATGACTGGGTTATCGGTCACAGTTTAGCTACCAATCAAACCCGCAATATTTTTTTATTGTACTATTTTTTGATAAATCTGGGTTTTTAAGCAGTGATTAAGGCAAATAATCATAAATAATGGAGATCGACAGAAAATACTTCATCTAGTAAGTATAATAGCTTAAACAAATTAACGTAATTAAGTAACAATATACTTCACACACACATACAAATAAAAATGAATGACTGAATTTGTTACTAAAAGCAAAACTCGAGAATGGCTGAACCTATTTGGTTGATTTATTTTTTGTTGCGTTTGATGAAGTCTGAGGAAGGCTCTTATAAAAAACATGAACTGGCAAAATTATAAGGAACATAGGAAAAAATGCTTTAATTTTTCTTATACAAACTTATTGGCTATCAATGTCAGGCGGTACGAAGATCACCGGGTCCCCTAGTTTGAACTAAAACTGAAATTTGTCTCAGAATAACTTTTGAGTTCATAGCTTTAACATTTTTAAAGATGGGAGACATCTGTCCTTAGAATTTCGACTCTCCATCAGAAGTGCCAGCTGTGTTTATAATAACTGGACAGCCGGTACCGGTGGTGCCTTCCGGGCTGGAATTACAATTATAAATAATAGGTAGGTAAGTAGTTGGAAGTTTTTTTTAATAGAAATAGGTATTTATTGCAACTAACCAAAACACCAATTTAGCAACATTTCAAATATAAAAAAAAATAATGTCAAAAAAAAAGAATATAAAAAATGCTAAAAAAAATTATTATTATAAGTAGATATATTATATGAAAAAAATCAATCTTGTATCGAGACTGAAATCTCGACGTTGATTTGGTTTTTAAAATAATATTTTTGGGGTTCATTGTCAAAAAGTAAAATAAAAGCGCTGTCACAGAAACAAGTCTAATTTCAAGTAAAATATATAAATAAATACGAAATAGTTCGCGAGAACCCCTAAAATTTTGGGATCAAATATTTTTCACCAAAGTTACGTTTCATGTATTTTTTATAAAGAAACAGGGTCGAGGGTGTAAGAGCGAAAACGTGTACTCTTTAGACGATTTCACTTCAGTCAAAATTAAAGCCTGCTTTGGGATCAGGGTTTCGCGGGGGTTTTGCTGCGGGGTTAACTTATGCCATTCGTCTTGGTTTGTTAAAAAAGTGTTTTAGACTTTTTTACGAACAGAACTCTATGTCTTTAGACAATTTGACGTCAGACTATGTTTGTATGTAAGAAATACTTGTGTTTGTATATCTAATACGTGGTAGTGTGTGTAATATCTTATTTATTGATTTAATTTACTTTATAATCATCATTATTAGAGTTCTGCACTTTTCCAATACATATGTCAAATTTTATACTCCTTTGTCCGTGCAATTTTCGTAAAAAGCAGTCCAAAGTTTTTGCTTCACGTATTGATATATAGATAACTAGCTGTCTCGGTGAACTTTTTATTGGACGCACTTAGAATGAAATAAAAAAAGTATTATTTTAAATTTAATTTGATTTCTTAACGTTTTTTTTAAATGATTCCTGAACGATAGGACGAACATCAAATGTGTGATAGGTGGGAGTAGTTTCTAAGAGGAAACGATATAGTGGTTTTTACTATATTCATTTTTATTATATTTACTCACCTTTTAAACCTTCCCTGGGTTTCCATGAATAATTTAAAACCAAAATAAGCTCGACCAGCCGTTTGCGAGTTTTAGCGTGACTAACGAACAGCAATTGATTGTATTAACAGGATTAGACATACAACAAAGGTAAGTTGTAAGATTAACTAATTTATTTATGATTATACATTATTATTTTTAATATTATTATTATAAATTATTATACAGGCGCTTGTATTGTATTAGTAAGAATATTGACTATATCGTTAGAACTGTACATTAATATGCGATAAAAAAATATGAAAAAAGGTCATCCTTGACCTTAAAAACGTGGTATATTACCGTGCTATTGCATATTCTATGTGTGATAAGTGGGGAGAGATGAGGGAAATTTATAACTGAACTGTCAACCTACCCCAGCTTTGTACAGATATACTATACTAGTTATACCTATACATAAAAACCTTCCTCTTGAATAACTCTATCTATTTAAGAAAACCGCATCAAATCCGTGTGTGTGTTCTAGTATGTCTACTGGACTCACGAGTCGTATATATACTTGCACACCTCTGCTTAACGCTTCGGGGATGATAGGCGTGAAGGTACTCTTTTTTACTTATGTGTATAAAGAAGGTTGCTATGTAAAGCAAATATAAGAAAGTATGATTAATTCCACGTGGGCCAAACCGCGAACATTAGCTAGTAATATTATCGTTCCTTATAAACATCCCGGATACGAGTTAATTTCATAGCGGGTACAAATGAAACACTCCAAGGCTTCCCAATTCATAATGATACATGTTTCAGATAATTAAGAAATTTATAGAAATTAATTAAATTAACCAAAAGTAAATTATTCAATGTGTTTTACATGTTAATATTAATTGTTTATTAAAGAATATTTTTTTAATTTCTGGCTTTCGGTAAGTGAATATTCTAATAAGTTCCACTTTTGATTAAAGTGTAATTAATTAGTGTATTAATGATAAGTGATGGATGGTTTGGTGTCATTGATAGAGGCTATTACTAACTTAATCTACCTAATCGTAACTAAGACGGTTAATCTTAAAAAAAATCGCCATGATAGGTACCGTATCAATAAACAGTACCTGGATGACCGAGCCTTGCTCGGTGTTTATTTTGTTTTTTTTAGTTGTTATCATGTTTTTTTTTTTGAATAAATTATTTGCTGATGAAATATGAATAATATAAAAAGAGGTAAAATAAAATAAACAATCGGACCGAGATTTGAATCCGGGTTTCCTGCGTTTTAAGGCGCCCTATTTCCCGATCAAGCTATTTTAACTTCGTAAATGGTGGCGAAAATTAGCTTCGTATTCTAATGATATTGTACGGAGGTTTTTGTTCACTGAAAACACGATTAATGGCCGTTTTCAATAACCTATCAACGATAAGAGATAGAGCTACCGTAACCAGGCAACCAATGTTATTAATAAAAATATCTTAGCAACAAACTCTAGTAAGCCAAAGATAGGTTATTGAAAACGGCCATAAAATGACATTTTTTTGAAAATAAAACCTAGCTAGATCGATTTATCACCACCAAAACCTCCTAAATACAAAATTAACTTTTGTAAAAAACACCTTTATGTAACTATATGTTTACAGCGTGGTGAGAGATAGGCGGACAGATAGACTAACAGATGGGCACCATAGTCTTAGTAATTGGGTTTTACCCTCTTGGTACGGAACCCCAAAAAATTACCACGCGAGTACATTTGAGGGCAATCCTTTAATAAGATTGCGTGGTGGTGGTCTAATTGGATGTAACACAAAACTATAACCGTGTTCGTGTTAGAGTGAGATGGAGACATTAGGGTGTTTATCACGAAATCAAATATCTAGTACTGTGTTAGAGAGAGACGAGTGATATTTAGGTTGTGTATCACTTAATAGTCAGGTGAGTCATAGGAAGTAGTGATCATTGATAAAACTTAACTGCAGATGCGTTTAGAGCATCTGCTGGCTATGCAGTGTATTTGAATTTACAACGCCTTCCTAACTTGATTGTAAAAAATTCAATTTTCATAATGTTGGTAGTTCACATCATCACAGTATTAATATCCCAGCTGTTCCTCACATCTGAGCATGGACTTACCTCTAGGATTACGCTCAGCTTTCAGCATCCTCAATAGTTAATCCATTCATCCATCAGCCTTTGTTTGTTCACTGCTGGACATAAGCCTCCCCTAATCGACGCCACTCCACCCCGTGCTGTGCCATCTGAATCCAGCGGTTACCCGCCACCTTCTTCATTAGTCCACCTGGTTGGAAGGCGGCCTATGCTCTTTTTGCTGATGCGTGGTCGCCAATCGAGAACGGTCGTCCCCAACGGTTGTCGGTCCTTCGAGGTACGTGGCCTGCCCATTGCCACTTCAGCTTGTAATATTGAGAACTATGTCGGTAACCTTCGTTCGTCTACGAATTTCATCATTGCGAATCCTATCTCGTAGAGAAATACCGAGCATAGGGCTCTCCATAGCTCGCTGAGCGACCCTGAGATTGTGGATAAGGCCTTCAGTAAAGGACCACGTCCTCGCACCACTGGATAGACTCTAGCACCGCCCCGACCGCGTTTATACGCTGTTTTCGAGGGTCCTCACTAATCGTATTGCCCGCAGACTTGACGGCTTCCAGCCTCCTGAACAAGGTTTCCGAAAAGGCTATAGTACCATGGATTACATGCACACTCTTCGGCAGATTATACAGAAGACCGAGGAGTATAATCTGCCGCTATGTGTTGCTTATGTGAACTATGAGAAAGCCTTTGATTCTATTTGATATTATCTATTATACGGAACCAAAGGCTTATATATCTATAAGCCTTTGTTTCCGTACCGTAAAATAGTGAAAATGGAACCTATTACTACTCCAACTCCACTGTTTGTCCGTCACCAGGCTGTATTTCATGAACCCTGATAGCTAGACAGTTAAAATTTTCACAGATGATGTATTGTTGTTGCCGCTATAACAGCAAGTACTAAAAACAAAATAAAGCAACGACATAAAGGGTACAGCAAACGTGATTTTTGACGTGACGGAACCCTGTGTGTGCGAGTCCAACTCGCACTTGATAGATTTTTTTATGAGATAAGGCAGCGAACAATCACAATACTCCACTGCTAGTAAGAAAAAAACGTGATCTATAAATACCTGGTTAAGGTAAACCACTGCCTAACCCGCAAGAGAACTGGCATGAAGATATGTATGGCACTGTCCTATAGTAGGGTTTTTAGGCCTACTGTAAGAGTCTGCAAGGAACCCTCTCCTATGATATCATTAAAACCCCGGGTATTTTTGACTTCATGAATACAGAAATTTGCTAGGTTGCTATTTGTTGTACATAATTCCATAGTGCTCTTATAAGTAATGACATATTTAACCCACGTTGTCTCTTACGAAGTGCCAGACAGGGAGGAAGAATCCACAGGGGAGATCGGACAAACGGGTGAATCTTTTCATATTATATATTCCGTATGTTATATAATAGAACATTTTCGTGTTTCTTGAATAAATGGTAATGGATAAGACAGTTTATGGCAGTAAAAAAAACAAATAGAGAGGCAACTTTGACTTTATTGATATAAAAATAACAAAACCCTGAACTGTTTTTGATAAAGTTTTGGGTCAGAGTTTTATTATTCAATTAGTAAAATCGTTGTGTTTTTCTGTGAAATCGAACCAAATATACCTACTAGAAAGTTATATACACACATATATTAATATTAGGCATCAAATAGATATATTGTATCTTAAAACTAGGAACACTATTTGTGTATTTGAAAACTAGTTTTATCAAATATAAATAATATAAAAATTGGACACTTTTCTATATATTAGTTGTATATACAAATAAATTAAACTTGAGTGTCTGTATGTAATATTAAAATAGCACCCTTTTACTAAATGCTTGCTAGACATACACGTCTACCTGATACCTTGTAGGTATACATATACCAAAATAATATTTTTTAATTTGTTGTCTGTCTTTCTATTTGTACCCGCTTATCTTTAAAACGGCTGGACTAATTTTGATGGGAATTTCACTGGCAGACAGCTGATATAACATGGAATGGATTACGCTATTTTTATTTTAATTATAGAAATGTATAAAATAATTAAACAAAAACGCGTATGAAGTCGTGTGCCCACGACTTCTAGTTTAGCAAGTATTATATATCATTCGTAAAATTTTGCGTTATATTTTTGTTTGAAATTACATGAATATTTTATGTTTAAGAGAATCGACAAATGATCAAATTTGTACCCTAAACATATTTTTGGACAGAGGTCAAAAATTATTCTACAAAAATATCAAAAATATTTTCGTATGTCACCTAAAATTTAGTGCGTGGTAGATATGTACTCACTGTATTTACATACCGTTATATACAGCCTTCTAAGTACCTTAATAACAATCACAATATTAGGTAAATAAAGTATATATTTGCCTCGGTGACCAAGTGGTAAATTCTTGAGACATTCACTCCGGTAGTTGAGGTTCGAACCCCGCCAGTATCAATAAGTGTTTCTAACTTAAGTACATTTTCTGAGTGATCTTACGGTGAAGGAAAACATCGTGAGGTAATTCAGGATTTGTGCCACCTATCACATCATGGGACCTAATATCTTCGGCTCATCGTGGGTGCATTGTGCATGTACTTACCTCTGCCTACTCTTTCGAGGATATGAACGTGATGTTATTTATTTGTAAATATTAAAAAAAGTAAAAAAAAATAAAATCGACACGAAATTTGTAATAACGAGATACAGGTTCGATTCTCAAATGAAGGAATTTGTAATAATATGTTAATAATAAATACAAATAGATCGGCTATATCTCTAAATTTGATTATCCAAACATTTTTGTAGAATTTATGTATAATACGAACACACAGATATACAATGTGTGTATTCGTATTGTGTACATCTATAATACAAACACTTCAATATATTTGTTCATATTTATTTTATTATTTTTAACTAGCTGACCCGGTGAACTTCGTTTCACTGGATACATGAACATCAATCAAACGTTTGACAGGTAAGAACAGTTTGTTTGAGAAAATTAAATAGTCGTTTTTAGAATTTTCCTTGCAATTTTGTTATATTTTCTCATCGTTCAAACCTTTCCTGGACTTCCACGAACATTTCAAGACCAAAATTAGCCAAAACGGTTAAACCGTTCTCGAGTTTTAGCGAGACTAACGAAGGGAAATTCATTTTATATATATATAAACTCAGTTTATATATATAGATGAATAAATACTTCGTATTACCAAAAGCGAACTTAACGACGTAAAATATTAACGAACCCTTTGGTCGCGGCAGCGAAAGACGGAACCCTAAACTATGACGTCACGACAATTACAACTATTATGCTGAACACAAACAACATTATTTTGTTGCTTTTATAACGCTTAGAAGTGAGTCAGACGGGACATGGAACAAGTTTTCCTGTATGTATTTATGATGACGACAAACCTCTATATACCTACTTGCATATACTTACACTAGGTTTCCTACAACCAAGATGTAACAAACCTCTCGCACGTGGTCCGATCGTCAATGCCCGCTATTGTTGTATTCTGTGTTGGAGCTAGTACTTGTATCAATAGTAGCTTTTTTATTCCCAGGAAAGCCTGCTTCTTCGCTATATTACAAACATAAAAAGTGATATTAGCATTCTCATTGATCTGGGGTATTATAAAGAGTAGACCAGGTTCTGACAGGTTGCTTCGACGATGAGCTGGGTATCGTTTCTGTGGTTAGGCAGTTCTCGGGTAGAGCAATTTATTTTTATGTATTTTTTCATATTATCTGAAAAATGTAACTTAGTCTGAAATTTGACTTGTGATTAAAACCGTTAAAATTTAAATTCCGATGAGCTCACCTGTACATTCTTAAGAGCGTGTAAAGGAAATGTATTTATGTATAATATATTTAAACTATTTATAACGTGAAAAAAAACAAGAGTTGCTCTTTAAAAGATGACCGCCATGTTGCTGTGTTGCTATCATCGCAGCCGGGACGTTAAGCCGCACGCGCGAGTTTAACTCTAAAAATATACAAGGATCGTTCATGTGTGATTAAGGCCGTTAAAATGTTCAGCATTCCGACAAGATAACCCATACGTTCGGAGGAGCGCTTAACGTTAATTTGAACCAATTAGTGACGACGCTTCGCCGGACCTTTCGTGTCGGTTACTAAAAATATTATAACTTGCAACAAACTCTAAATGGTCTAAGATACGAATTAAGAGCGGCCTTAACCTATTTAAATTGTTTTTGTTAAGCGAGAATAAGTTGTCGAAGAATTTTGACTTCTTCCACAATATTCATTCAGATTTTTTAATATAAATTTCTATATTATATGAACAAACATTCGGGGTCTTAGTAATAAAATTATATTAAGCATTTGTTATACATATAAACCTTCCTCTTGAATCACTCTATCTATTAAAGGAAACCGCATCGAGATCCGTTGCGTAGTTTTAAAGATTTAGGCAAACATAGGGACAGACCAACAGGAGGAAACGACGTTGTTTTATAATATGTAGTGATGTCATTAAAACATGCTACAATTGGCTGCCGCGTCTGTTAAGACATATTTTGAATTTTTAATACATTTCGAATCTAATTAATGGAAGGAAATAGACAGGAAGTACGGCTTTTATCGAAATATCAACGCTTACAACCGTAGCAAAGAAAATGCATTTTTTTGAAAATAAAAAAAATACATTTCCTTTATTGCGGTTGGTTAATATCAACAGCAGAAGGTGGCGTAAGGAAAATTTAATAACATTCAGTTGGTATGAGCAAGAAACATCGTTGGTTTTGGCAAATGTACCTGACAACTTTTTTTTAATCTATTATTTTAAGAGGTTTTATACACAAGTGTGTATATGCCAACTTTATTGTAACCTAAAAGTCATCTAGAGACAAAAATTCACAAATTAAGTAATTAATTGACTTCATTCACCCAAATTCTCTTATCTTTAAATATTTAAAAGACCCCTAAGACGCTTTTCGAGAAAAAAACCGACCATGGGTTTTATGCTATCTGTTAAAACGGCAAAAAAATAACATTAAATAAACGGTAGAATTATATTTCGATCATTGGTGAAAATTTCAACTGTAGCTATCACGGTTTATGAGATACGATAGGAAACGGACACAGAGACAGACAGTTGAGTCTTAGGGTCTCATTTTTGCCCCTTTTAGCACTGATTCCTAAAAATGGATTTTTGAGAAAATGTCCCTTACGCCATTTTTAATTTGCAATATCTTTATTTAACAACATAAATGTAAAAGATGGATGAAAATGACAGATCGCAGGCCTTCGATTGGTCTAATTGGAAGACGTAGGGGAAGGCCTACGTTCAGCAGTCCGATGACTGTGATGATGATGAAACTAAGAAACGAATTGTACATTTATAATGTAATAATAGATGTAATAACTTACGTAATTTACGACTGTAGAATCAGCTGATCTGTTATTAGTATTACCTGCCTGCCTTATCAACATACGCATATTTTGATAAAAGATAACAGTGTGTATTCATTGTTTTCGGGGTATTGTAATGTTGATAACAATATTTACTTTGGAAATGCAATACGGTGATATACCGCTAAAGTCTCTCCAATGTAATTAAATAGCGGTAATGTTGGCATTCATATTTTTAAATTTAGTCTAGTGGCATACGCTTCGGAGTTTCATTTCGGTAGTAAGGTTCGAATCCCTCCATGTACCAATAAATTTTTCTAACCTAAGTACATTTCCTGATTGCTCTTACGGTACCCTCATGAGGAAACCCGAAATACCTGTCACATTATAGGACCTAATATCGTCGGTTAATCGTGGATGTATATAATAACTCTGCCTACCCTATCGAAGATATGAGCATGACTATATTTTAAATGAAAATATTCTTGGACCTTACATCACCTATGGTGCCGTACAAATTTTACCCCAATGGTACGGTTTTTGTAATGTGAATTAAAACAAAAAACCCTTATCTATAAAAAATGACAAAAAAAATCACGATTGTTGTATGGTGGGAGCACCAATTATATACTGATTTTAGTATCTATTTGTTGTTGTAGTGGCAAAAAAAATAAATTATCCGTGAAAATTTGAACTGTCTAGTCATTACGGTTCATGAGATGCAGCCTGGTGACAGACAGACAGATGGACAACGAAGTCTTATTAATAGGGTTCCGTTTGTTACCCTTTTGGTACGGAACCTTAAAAATGAAAACATGTAAATGAAAATGACATATTTTCACGCCAGATCCCTTGCGTGATAGGCAGAGGTTCGAGTGCCAAGTATCACGATTCCTACATACTTAGACATAATTACTCTCTTCATCTTTGCGTGTTTGCGCTCCGGTCGAAGACTATTGACATCACCTAATGTGACGAGCCATTTTCTCGTGGATTATTAACCTAGGTCTCCACATCCATTAGCATTGAATATCTGTTGAAAAACAATCTTCGTAATAAAAGGGTGATTGGTATGTCATCCAAACGTTCTCCTAATACCTCATTTATGCAGGGGAACGATTCACCAACAATAAAAAAACATGGAAGTGCTACTTAAGCGCTCCGAGCAAGGTATTGAATAAATTAATGTTAATGTTGTACTAGCTGATGCTTCGTGGCCTTGGTGTTTTAAAGATATTTCACTTTAACATCAAATAAGTGTGATAAGTAACTGGTTAAGTGCGCTATGGATTACCGTTCCAGTGGTTCAGGATCGAATCCCCCCAAATACCAATGACTTCCAAAGTATATACAATATACATTCTCTGAGAGCTTCCACCGTTTTTTACTTTCTTTCATCTTTGCCTTATCAAAATATTCTAAACTTTAGAGTAATTACAAGTACAAAAGTACTGTAGGAATATTGGTGGGGAATCAGCTCAGCTTAAAAAGTCAACATATTGATATTTTCTGCGTAATGCTTATTACGCAATTAATACGATTATCAATAAAAATTGTGAAAATATTCTACACGATAGAGTAAATACACATTTGTCTTTGAATCAAGGAAACTATAACCATACAGCCTGCTGCCTTACTCTTTTTTCCAAATTAAAGAAATTGATTGGTCAAATACATGATGTGACACATGACCAGACATCTGAGCTTAAAAATATATCGAATTTGATATCTGAAAATTAATATCAAAAGTCGATACATCGCGGAAAATATATCGCTTATTTATATCGATTTTTTCTGAAAAAAATATCTATTTTTTGATATATCGATTATTTAAGTCGAAGCCTTCTGCTATCTGCAGTCCTTGGTGTTTGGGAAACCTTTTAGTAAATATTCACTTTATTATATGAAAGTAAATTTTACCTGCATCTGTGTCCGTATTACATTTTATATTTCCATATCGCATGCTCAGAATTAAAGTGACCGAATTAAAAAAATACTAGTGATAAATGAACAACAAAAGTTTTAAAAAAAATGTAATATGACGCCTTAAAAAAAGGGTAAAAAAGTAGAAAAATTATAGTATATCGAAACCTATCAGTAAAGGAATAATAAAACCGACCAATTAATGCGAGTTAAATTCGCGCACGAAGGGTTTCGTAGCATTATCTATGAAAACTGCAATAAATCACGTTTGTTGTATGTTATTATAACGGCAACAGAATTTTTTTTTCTTAAATAAATAATAAATATTACTGGACAAATTACACAAATTGATCTAACCCCAAAGTAAGCAAATTATATGCTTGTAT
>DVZL01003702.1:0-13686 GCA_018236625.1 Lasaia peninsularis
GTTTCTCAAATATGTATGCGTCCGTAGAAATAATGATAAATGTTTTAATATTTACGCGAGGGTTCAGAAATTTATTTTGTGTAATTAAAGTTTCTATTTTCTTAAATTTCTAAGATTTATTCTATAGCTTAATGGAAAATTATTTTAGTATTTTCAAACTTATATTCTCTTTTATTCATTATAATAAAATACTTTTATATATCTATCCATATTAGTATTTATTTTGTATCATTGTGTAATGTTCATCAAAGCCTAAATTAATTCAGCTTAATGGTAACACGACATGCATTGACTGTTAGGTGGCACGAACTTCGCCGGGTCAGCTAGTAATAATAATCGTCAGAACTGTAGACATAATACATTTGGTTTACGGATGACTAGTCAATTTTTTGAATCAACCTCTCCATACTCCTAGGGTGCTCCAATATAATTTCACAAACCTTATGAATTGTTAACGTATACATATACGGAGTTTTGAAACTTTTATCTTCAGAGCGAGATCCGATGATTCATTTCCACGGCCAAACTTTAGTCATTTTATAAGTGTTGAAATTTTCCAACACATATTTACAACTCAGGTAGAAACAATGTTTCTGTTATGAATTTGTAAAACAAAGCGTCTGTTATTTCAGAAATATATAGCTGTGGGTACCTGGGGAGACCTAGATAATATTCCAAGACGAAATTTCTCGCGTGTTATTCGAAATTAGTGTCCTAAGTCCTGAATCTAGTGAAAGACGATAGTACTTAATGCGGTAGATGCTAGACAAGCGTAGGTATCATGACACTTGTTTCTGAATACTCTCTGCCTACCCTGCAAGGGACTTGGTGTGAAGCTATATATGTATCTAGATATCACTTATTTGTGTGTAATAATATTGACTTCTGCGACAAACGAACGAATATGCAGTTTTTGTAAATTTAACATTTCTATTAAAAACTATAACTTAGGTATATTGTCTCACATATTATGGTTTACATTTTTCAAAATTCTATCTCTAACGGTTACGGTACGGTTGTCATTGTGCGAATCTCACTTTTTTATTGATACACTTATATTAAACCTACGAAACTAATATCAATTGTTTTGGCTTGGTTGAAGTCAAGTCCGAAATAAATGCACCACGGTCAACCTACGAATCTGTCATATTCGTGAATCGAGATCGTAGCACACTTTAATGAATCGCTCTAGCGATTCACAGCAAACATACGAATGTGCAAGATTCGTAAATTCACATTGGTAGACTAAGTTCTTTAAAAGACTCAAGTAACCCATAGCACCTAAACTTACGAAAGTTGCATTTTCGTAAGTTTACCAAAAAATTTATTAAATAGTTTTCTAATGAAATTACGAAACTACCATTTTAGTATAATCCAGCTATAGGCGGATTTTGAAGCTGAAATTTATCGCAGAACTTATTACATCGCTCTTTTTAAAAAAATGACAATTTAAATTTCAAAACGCTCGACTGTTAAATTTGTTTTTTGCAGTTTCGTAAGTTTACCACAAAGGTGACGACATATCTAATATTCTAGTTGTTAGAACTTTTTAAAAGCGCGTGGATGCAGATAAAACATTAACTTATTTTATTCAATCAACGCGAACGTGAATATAATTGAACAAAATTACTTACATTTTAATTAAATACAAAAAGTTTAACGTTGGTACGTTATTAAAGCAAATTATTTCCATAATCAAATAAAAGGCGTAATTTATGTTATTCGAAGGAGTCCGAATATTGATAAAAAAGGCAATATTTTATTTTTAAACTTTGCTACCTTATACCCGTTACTCAAATTTATTATTATTTTTATATTTTTGTTTCTATTTATCTCAGCTTTTATAAAATGTCGAAAGTCTGGCTTTTCATCAATCTCGGTCGTTTTAACCCTTAAGCTTAAAAGATAATAATGACATGTGTGAATTTTAAGTCAACCTTATTTCTATGTCAGTGAAGCTAAAATAATCAGTATATAACTTCAATTGTTTGTTGGCTTAGGTTGTTGCTACGAGTATACAGAGTTTGAAAGTTATTATCTTTAGTTTTGAATTTAGCTGTGGGCTGTTTGTATTCAAAACCTCAGTTAATGATGATCAACGAGATTAATATGGGGACTTGGAACGCAGGTATGGGTATGTGAAAACAATGCAAATATTTTCCTAAAATTAATTACAAATTTTAATGAGGTTGTGCTTTGCGTTCGTGATATTAAAATAGTGATTATCTTTTTGGGGTTCCGTAACCAATAAAAAAGAAATCTCAGGCAACGTTAAGAGTTTCAGATTAACAAAAAAGTGATAAGAGCAAACCTCTGCCAGAAGTTGTCAGAAGAGCAACCAAAAAACCCGAGACCTCATGCGTCAAAGTCTGATACCGACTCATTCGGCCACTGAGATTTAAATATTTTATGAAAAGGTTTTAAAAATTAATGAAAATATATCTCTTATTTCTACGCAGAGACGCATAAACAAGAGCTGGAGTTTTACATAAATTACATCAACATTAAATAAACCCCAACATTTGAACAAAGCATTTTTGATATGAGGTTAAAAACTATTTATAAACACAAATGTTGGTTGGAACTTATGTGGTTCACATCAAACGATCGAACAATGATGTGAAAGGAGAATCGTTACGGATCTACGTCTACTTCAGCTCACAAAATTTTTGTCAGCCGCCCGTATAAAATTCATTCGTTTGCGTTTTGAATGCCGGTTAAACAAACGCTTCTGTAAATAAAAGAGACGTCAACGTATCTACGCTTCACCCACATGAGCACGTATGTCGTCGAAAATATATATCACAATAACCAACTGCATAGAAAGGGTTACGTAGTTCATTTCAGTGCAGTTTTTTTTTTAAAAACGATTTGTTTTACTATCCTTTTCTACAATCTTTTATTCAACAAGTTTTTAAGTTTTTTGTTGATTATCTGAAAAAACATAATGCCTGGGCTCGTATTTGTGTCTAATATAGTGACGGACTATCGTCGGCTAATCGTGGGTGCATAAGTATGTACCTCGGCCTAACCCCTAAAGGATATGGGTGTGAAGATATTTATTTTATCTCTTTATGCTTCCACCTATTAAAGAAAAGCAAAACCCTTGAAGAATCTTATTATCCGCATGTCTTTCGAGGCCTTTTGAGGCCTTTTCAAGGCAAGCTTGAGTTATCAAGCTGAAATTATTGTCGTATATTGAAGTCTATTCATGCGAAATATTCAAGCTTGAATAGATATATTGTCATGGAATTAGAATGCACACAAACGGATTTTTCTAAAAAATAGTGAAATCATAGAATTTGTGGATTAACATTATGTTAAATAGTAAAATATCGTTAATTATCATAATGATTTTAAGGAAATACGAACACACATAAAACAATATCATATTAAAGCAAATTTAACTTTGGAATTGGATATATCCATTTCATAAAAGTTAGTATAACAGCCGCCATTTTGTTTCTACTAAATACTTAAAATGGCGGCATTTTTGTAAACGTGTCTCAAATTTCTAACAAAAATGAATCACGTATCAAGAACCAAGCGCTTTTGTAAATCTTCCGTACTGTTTTTCCACGTGTTGGTCCGAGTCGTCTGAATAGACCATCTGCTTTTCTACCAAGCACCTCGTATCTGGGTCACTACTAGAGTACTACTAGGGTAGAGTGCTGTGCAACAACTCGCCCAGGTAGGGATCCACCGTTTACCTATTCCTACCGCCATAATGACAATGTCGTGTTCCGGTTCAGAGGTTAGGGTAGCCGGTAAACTTGCACACCAGGCCTCAGGATACAGGACAGCGATGCACCTACAACATCTATGGTGTCTATAGGCCACGGTTGTCTCTTACCATCAGGAGATCCGTATGCTTGTTCGCTTCCTTATTCCATAAAAAACATGGTTATTATACTTTAAATTTTGATAATTTTAATTTGCAAACAGTTTTAATCTGTTTAAACTTTAAAAACGCATTCTATATCATTATTATTCTTTGCATTAGTTGTATTGAGTATATTAAGCTAATTTATATATGTGGAGTATCTCACATTCGTAATTAGGATAAGTGATTGTGGCCTGGGTTCGTTGTGGGTTTAGACAATTGGTAATTATCACCTCTTTTCAGCCATTGTGCTACGGACTATTTAACTCTGCGTGCTGGCAGTTCGCCATCAGCTTCACTATTGGCGTCCCTGTGCTCTGAAAGAAGCGCTATATTGGAACATCCTGGACCAAATCTCTTGTTGGAATTCAAGTGAGTATTTATACATACATACATATCTTCACGCCAGGTGTCTTGCGCGGTAGGCAGAGGGCACCGAGTGCTAAATAATTTATAGTAAATTGAAAAACTCGGTCAAAATCCATTTCTTTCCCATAATTTCTTTTCATTTTCTCTTGACATAAAATAATTCAAAAAAGTTTTTGTGTTTTAAGAATTTCTTTAATATCTTCTAACCTAATTGTTTTTCTGCAATATTTTAAAAAATAAAAAAAATCACAAATGGAAAATATTTCATAGAAAAAGAAAGTATTCAAATTTCCTGTATTTTGGAAAAGTAGAATAAGAAATTCCGTATTATTACTATTTCCAGAATAAGAACAAAAAATGGAGTTGTACACATTGTAAATACATCTTAGTTAAAGATATGAGATATGCAAATGCTTTTATTAATAGATGAACACGCGTTTAAGATTTAAAAAAATGTTTGTAATTAATACATAAAATATATCAAGATACTAGAGTATTTCAAATTTATTTTCCAAGATAGTAATTAGATATATCATTATAATATAAAAATACAAGTCACCACTCAAAGTTGAACTAGCACGGGAGCGTTTATTAAAAAATAAGTGAGTTTTTGTATTTTAAAATGCCTTACAAAGTTAGCATTTAGAGTGAGTAACAAAAGAAATAAAACTTCATCAAAGTCAGTTTCCGCACTTTAATTTTCCAGTAATATTTCGCTTAAAATATTGCACTGTTGAAAGGTTTCTTTGTAAGTTATATCGGGCTGCATTTTATTACTTTTTTCATAGTTTAATATACACTTGCCATTGTTTAGAAGTTTTGTTACTTTATTAAAAAATTAACATTTTTCAATTTTTATCTATAACTAGTGACCCACCCTGGCTTCACACGGGTATACTATAGATGTTAGGTATATACATAAAAACCTTCCTCTTGAATCACTCTATCTATTAAAAAAACCGCATCAAAATTTGTTGCTTAGTTTTAAAGATTTAAGCATGCCTAGGGACAGACAAAAAAAGTGACTTTGTTTTGTAATATGTAGAGATGAATAGATGAATAGCCCTGTATAGTTTATAGCTAATTCTTAGTAAACAGCGTTTCCTGTGTAAAATAACTTCTTTAAGAAGAGACAGACCCTTTAAAATTTTTTTGATTCTATCTTGGAACCTTACACCCTTTACGTCGGAGTTTATAAAAGTTCTCCGAACTAAGCTATTACTTATAAAAAAGGGCTTTCTTCTTCCTCACTGTGCTAAATAATAAAATCTAAAACGCGGTATAATCCATTGTAAGATAATTATAATAGTAGAGGGGATTTGGGGAGTATTTCAGGCGCGTCAGATAATATTGTGCATATAAAATATCTATATAAAAGCGTACGTGTAGGGTAGTTTGTTTAATTTTTATTAGCATGAAAATATACTCTGAGACGTCAGATTAAGGTATGATGGGTTCATTACACACATACATACATACATGTCAATAAGTGCCTATATATTTAAATAATCTGACAATTTGAACGCGACCAAAAGGAGTGGGAGCATTACTTTCATAAAACAAGTCATCTATACAACAGCCGTTATAGCAAACTGATAGACATTTTTCTGCCCTGGACGACCTATTAGGCATGTATACTATAGAAATCTGAAACGCTATAGGATCAAGTGTATAATCTTTTTAGGTTTTAGACGCTTTCCCCACCGCTATAAATAAAAATGTGAAATGTCAATGAACTTATTGGGTTTTGTCAACTATCCAATGAACAAAACCCAATTAGTCCCCATGACATTCGACTGACTACACATTTAGCTTACTGGGCTCCCCTGAGTATCTTCGGTTTTTAAAAAAACATAACGTTGCCTAAGATTGAATTTATGTCGGATATAGTGACAGACTTGTCAATGTCACAACACGAGACCTAATAACGTCGGCTAATCATGGGTGCATGTGTACCTCTACCTACCGTTTCGAAGATATAAACGCGACAATATTTATTTATATTTTATTTTATTTTTAAAGCCTTTTATTTTACTTGCATTGTATGTATGTAAGTGTGTATGTTCAGGTGGAATCTTACAATTCAATTTTGAAGTAAATATCTTCACCCGATTAAGCTGAAATTTTGTATACACGTTTAGTTTCGATGACAATGCACGATAAAGTACATCACATCATTTTAAATCCAATATGGCGGCCAAACCAAGATGGCGGAATAGTTGTTTTTAAAACACTTCTACAAGATGGATATCAAATGAAAGGGCTCGTTGAGAGCAACCCGAAAAATAATAAAAGCTTTTGATTTTTTTACTTTTAGTTTATTATAAATTGTTAAAGTTAAGTTTCACTTCCAACAGATTGAAAAGCCAGATAATTTTGCCTTTCAAAACAAACCCCGACTAAATAAGCTATAATTACACCTGACCAAAACCCGTCCTAAAATCACAGGTACTATGCATATTAATGTAAAACAATATTTATCCAGCTCCGGGCCTCTCGTTCCTCCTTATGACTACAACGGATTTATTGCGAAGCTCGAGTTCCTGGAGAGGGTGGACTCGAGTGGACCACCACCTACTGTGGTCGCATCTCCACCATTGGCAGCCTTAATGCATCTGACGCATAATGGTGAGTGACAGTGACAGTTCTTTTTTTTTGGGATAAGACAGCAAACAGGCACAGATTTCGCCTAATGCCTTCTTGTGTGACTTTTTATTTAAAATTTATACATTAGTATTTTTTTATACCAGAAAAAAAAGACAATTAATTTTGTATGTAATTTATTTTGATGGGTTATTAATTAGTAGATTAAAATAAAAGATCCATAATAAGTGGATTTTGAGGATTTTTATTTTAAAACTTTCTTTCTTCAGAGGTAAGTCCCATATAAATGAAAAGTGGTTTGATTTTTTTATATGTTAATAAAAATTTAAAAATAGCTTACCTAGACGACATGATAATGAAATTGAAGCCAGATTTTTCTATTTTTCTTGTCAGTGTGTCGGTCTGTATCCCGGCCAGCTAAAATTACAGAAGCAATCGTCATGAAGTTTAGCTAGCGGGTAGCCTATTTTTTGAAGTAGGTTGAAGAATACTTTTAAACTTTTTTAGAATTTTTGTCTGTCTGTACCCGCTTATCTCTGAACGGCTGGACTAATTTTGACGGGACTTTCTCTGGTAGACAGCTGATGTTATAATAAACTGATTAGGCTGCTTTTATTTTCTAAAAAAATATATTAGAAATGTATAAAAAATAGTTACATAAAAACGCAGATGAAGTCGCAGGCACAGCTAATAATATATAAAAAGGAAGCCGTTATTTCATTAACAGTCGATATGAAGTTAAATTTGCCTTTGGTCTTGTTTTTAATAAATGTACTAAGCTAAAGACATTACTTATGATACGAGTACCTTTTAATTACTCGATTAACTTTCTAACAATATAACTAACTCTAGTTAATCAAACCCTTTTCACTAAATAAACATTTACTTTTAATTTTCTATTAGAGTTAACATTGTACCTTAACTTTGCTATATTTTAGTTTCTATTAAATCTTGAAAAGCACATAATGTGTTTATTGTTGTATACTAATGCCAAATGTAGATATAATTTTGTAGATATTATTAATATGGTATTAAAATTGCACTAATTAAAATAAAAGCAGTTTTAAATTATAAATAATTATGGAAAGTTATACTACAAGTTAGTATTTAAAAAAACAATTTCTGGTACATGAATACCATATTATATTCATGTACTAGAAAACTGCTGTTGGTATGAAAGTGAGAATTAAAATAAAATCACGTTAAAATTTTTGGTAATAATAATTGTGAAACTTGGTATGAGTGACCGCCTCGTTGGCCGAGTGGCTAGCATACACGCCTAACGGCATCGATTAACCGCGAGGCTCGGGTTCGATTCCCGACGGGGACAGACATTTGTGTGATGAACATAGATGTTTTTATTTCCGCGTCTGGGTGTTTATTAAATTTATTCTTGTATTTATTTAAGTATTTCTATGTATTAGCATCGTTGTCTAACACCCATAACACAAGCATATAATTTGCTTACTTTGGGGTTAGATCAATTTGTGTAATTTGTACTGTAATATTTATTATTATAATTATTATTAATATAGTATTAAATAAGATTTTTTTAATTGATGCTAATTCTTTTGCGCGCTATCTAAACTTATTTTAAGTAATCGTTATCTTATTTCAACGAAAGGAAAAGAAAGAGACAACACATTTAATGCTGTCAGATCAAATAGTATGTGACATTTCTACAGACGCGACGTTTTAAGAGACAACACATTTAATACTGTCAGATTAAATTGTATGTGACATTTCTACAGACGCGACGTTAGTCTATACCTCGGAATTATTTATTAAGCCATTCCTAATTTTACAACACTAAAGATATTTTGTCTCTTTCTTCTAATTACGGTGAAAAAAGATAGCAATAACTTAAAATAAGTTTAGTTTGCATCCAGTAGAATTACTGCCCTTGTCATTGTAAAATGTTAATGAAAATTCGTCTACAGACCACTTTTCTTAGTATTTACGGTGTGTACCTACCCTTATATCGATTGACATTTCTTTAGTCAAGCTATGGAGCGAACGTAAGACATTTTGCACGCGTCCTTGACGTTTGTTCCGTTGTTTATGTTTAGTGTAAATAAATCATATTGTAGTTATCGTACGTTAATGAATCAACGGCACATACGTCGTATATCGATCTCACTTAAGACTCACTTCAGGCTAAAGTCGATTACGTGACAATGTAGCCATTTTATCTTGTGGACACATCTCTGGTGTAACTTTATGTATTGATCTTCAGATTTTATTCCAGCGAGATCTCATATGAATTTTTGTTGAGATTTTTTCAGCTTTTACCGCTCTATTTTTATATCTTATGCAGTTTTAAAATACATCAATTTCTCGCAATGTAATCATGATTGGCCATGACTAATAATGTAACAGATCAAACCCTAATTAATCCCTAAAATTAGAAAAAGTTTGCAATTGTAGATTATCTAAAAATGTGTCGAGATATATTAGCGAAGGGGAGGCCACATACAAAAAATCTACAATGATTTTCGTAGGACTCAACATTTGACCCTTATTTAAAACTTAAATTAAGATACTGAATATTTTTGACTTTTAATTGAAGTAATCCTCTAGAAATGAAGTGGAATATAAGATTATATTAATTTGATTGTGTTGAGGGTGAAATAGGTTTGATTGTGTGTGTGGTGTGTTATGTTCGCACCTGGTGGTGTCCACCTCTCCGTACTCGTCAGGGTTGACGAGGGGGCGCGCCGGGGGCGCGACGCCCTCCGGGTACGCGGCGTGCGGCGCCTGCATGGTGGCCGCGACTGCCGCTGGCCGCCGCCGCCGCCGCCGCCGCTCGCCGCCGCATCGACCCGCCCACGCATGCGCTCTGCAACCCCGCCCGCCCTCTCTACGCGCCCTGACTACTAACAGAACGAACGCTCAGATCTAATATGTTTATAACGGATTTTTAAGTATTGGGATGCTTAGTCTAAATGTTACAGTTAAAGACAACATTAAACTTAATAATATATGACTTTTAAAATATTGAATACGCATTTAAATAGAAAAATAGAATTTTGTTATTAACTAAGTGACCTTTAACTAGGTGTCAGGTTTGTGTCGTTCCTTTTGATTAGTATTTTTTGTCTTATGTTTCTGAATGAAGCACAAGCGCAAGCTACCTTCTCTAAGAGCGATTCGCTCGTTTACTTAAACTTTACTACTTGGGTTAGGACTTTGGATCATAACAGATATACCAAATTATCAGAATATGATCTCAATAGGCTACATGGTGTAATGATAAAAGATGTAACCTTCTGACTGTAGAAGACGTCGCAGACGCAGTCCGCTCGCGTCTACTACTAATGCAACTTGGTTGAAATGACGAGTATCTAAACAAGTCGATTCAAGCCTTTATACACGTTTTTGTGACGTCAATAATGGCCTTATCAAAAATATATTTCATGATCTTCAAAATTCATGGGGTTCTTCCTGAACGTCTAGAAAGCCAACGTTTTGTTAGGCTAGTAGGTATTAGTATACAAAAGATTTAAAAATTCTTTCGGACCTTTTACCCCTTAATTCCTAGAGCTTTGGCATGTTTGTAAGAAATTTTGATGCATGAGGCCTGAAAGTTGGTATAGAGATTTCTTATAATAAATAATAAAACACGTATTGTAGGTTCTAGTAAATTATTTTCCAGTCTGAAACGAGGACACGGGTAAAAAGAAATTATATGAGTACAGGAAAATGATGTGTTCCAGGTATCTAAAAATATATCAAAGACATCACAACCAAGACATTTAAATGTCTTGGTTGTGATGTCTTTTTGCCGAAGCATTTTAATGTAAAATGTTGCCAAGACGAGACTATATGGTCACACTGAAATTTCATCTTAGTGGAAAAAGTTACCAGATTTCATAAAGAGCCTAGCTTTAACTCTACCTGCTCTGAATCTACTTATTCCAATTTTACGAACTCCACATGTAACTTAAAATATGTGGATTCAACCATGTGCGGACCAAATATCTTGGTGGGTCGGTTGCCAATTTGTACGACCTTCCATATTCCGACTGATAATGATGATATATTCCTCTCTATACTAAACAATTTTAAGACGCAAGTGAAGTCTTGAGTAATAATTGGGTCATAATAAATTGAAAAGTTTTTTAAACTAACGCGTTCCATAATTAGGTAATAGCAATTCTTGTATATATGTATCAACGATCTTGGAAACAGCTCAAACGATTTCTTGAAATTTTGTATTTAGGGTAGCCGATATCTACAATTAGAGATAGGCTTACTAGAGTTTGGTAGCTAAGACATTTTTATTAAATATTGATAAATAACAGTGTTTGCCTGGTTACTGATAGTTGCTAAGATATTTTTATTAATTATTGAAAGATAACAGTGGTTGCCTGGTTACTGATTATTCATATTTCATCAGTAAAAACCGAGCAAAGTTCGGTCATCGAGGTATTATGTAATTACATTAAAACGGGTGTAGACGCGTGAATTTGTTTGAAACATGGAGTATCTAAACAATCAATTCAAGAGTCTATACCCGTTTTAATATAATTGAATACATACATACATACACATATATCTTGACGCCAGGTACCATTACCTGGCGTAAAGATATGAGTGTAGGTCCCTATCTAGCGTGAAGATATATATGTATGCGGGGTAGGTAGAGTATGCCAAATGCCACGATCCCTACATACCTACCTGCTTAGCTTCTTCCATATTCATCATTCTCTTCATACATACACGCCGGTTTCGGAGACTTTTGACACCACCCTCGGACAATACGCGAGCTATTTCATCGTGGATACGTATCAACCGAGGTCTCCCCGGATAACTACATCTTTTATTCTTTCCACGAGACCGAACCATCGGAGCAGGCCCTTTCTCATTTTAACACCTTTCAATCCCACTCTCTGATCTTACTATTACGAATGCGGTCCGCGAGCGTAATTCCACAAATATAATTGAATAGCTTGTTAATCTTGCCTATAGTACTAATAATAAAAAAATATAAATATATTACTGGACAAATTTCATAAATTGATCTAACTCAAATGTAAGCAAATTAAATGCTTGTGTTAAGGGTGTTAAATCACCATACTGAAACACATAAATACTTAAATAGATACCAAAATACATTTTTAATAAACACCTAGGCCCGGAAATACAAACATCTTTGTTCATCCCACAAATGTCTTTCGCCGTCGGGAATCGAACCCGAGCCTCGCGGTATATGATGCGGTAGCCTCTCGACTAACGAGGCGGTCAAAATATGAGTTCTATCTATATAAGAGTTAGTTTTGGGAGATATCGGAGATAAAGGTGCAAGTGGGTCACCCGATGGTAAGTGATCACCGCCGCCCACGAACATCCACAAGGCCAGAAGTATCACAGATGCGTTGCCGACCTTTTAGGTATGAGAATTCTCTTTTCTTGTTACTTTCTTCTTTTTTTGTGTTCCCTAAGTCGTATTCGTTTGAAAATAACTTCGCTGGTAGTTCGTTCCACATAAGTCTTGTACGATGCAAAAAATCTCTTTAGAAAGCGATATTTTGTATCATTCTTCAGCTCTATTGCATAGGTTTTAATCACTTACTTCAGTGTTGAAGTTGAAGTTGAAAGCCCAGATAAACATGCTTTTTTTGTTATCGACCACGAAATCATATAGCTTTGTTACTTGTGTCAACTATTCATGCTATAATCATCAATTTAAGTTGTTAGTAATACTACTGTAATATTTGGCTCATTACGCAAAAGTGAATTCTAAATGAGCACTTTTGTTCGGATTTGTAGCTAGTTTGAGTTTTCTATTATTCTAAAAGGTACATATGCACCTACAATTAGCCGAAGATAATGGGACACAATGTCCCATTATTTGACAGGTGGCAAGTCCGTCGTGTTATCGGGCACAGATCGAATTTCAGACATTATGTTTTTCAGGAAAACTAAAAAAGTCCTAACACGTAGCCTACACCTTGAAACTCGTGCGTCGAAGTCAAACATCGACGACGCCCCCCCACAGAGGAGTTTCGTTACTGCATTTTGTGTGTTAAAATTGAAATGAGACCAGTTGCTTACTTAACATAATTTAATATAAAATTATTGTTTTAAAGTGGTGATAATTTCTTTGTACGCTAACTAAACTTATTTTAGGTCTTCTACTATCTTTTTCTAATGAAATAAAAAGTGATAGAACATTTTAGTCATGTCAAATTAGTTAGAATACAATAACTTGTGCTACTTTTATTCGAAATATTGCAAGGAGACTAAGCGTCAGTGGAAATGTCACTTAATTAATCTGACAGGATTAAATGTACTTCCAGGGCCGTCTTAGACTATGCTGGGGCCCTTGGGCACACAATAATTTGGGGCCCTTTTGGAATATAAATAAATGAGCTATACTTTTTTTTTACTATGAACTGCTTTATTATGGGTAACCAAATATATACAAATAAAATTGGAGTGTCGGTATGTAAAATTCAAATAAGAGCTTTTCACTAAATACATACGCAGGCACAGATATTATTAATATACGAGTAAAATGTATTTGATAGACGTTCGGGCAACGAGAAAAGTGTAATGCGTCCGACCAACATTTTGAGATTAAATATATGAGAAATGGTCGGCCCTTTGGGGCTCTTGGCACTGGCCCTGTGTGCCCTTATGGTAAAGACGGTACTGTGTACTTAGTTTCTTTCTTTTACCTATGCCAAAAGATGATAGTGATAACTTGAATAAGTTGAGTTAGCGGCAGTAGATTTCACCAGCAATATATCTCTTACAATACTAATATTATTTTATAAATTAAATGTATAATTATTTTAAAATATATAGGCAGTATAAAGAATCTA
>DVZL01003703.1:0-13683 GCA_018236625.1 Lasaia peninsularis
GTGTTATATATTTTTTTTCAGTTATATAATTACTTGAAGTATTGTTTAAAAAAATAAAAAAACACATGCATATTCCTTATTCTTACTAGATTTAAACGTAGCGCGAGCTGCGCCGACTCGATGGTCACGCACTTGTTTGGTGGTCTAGATTTTTTTTTCTAAGTAACAGCGCTGTGATTCCAAAACGAATGTCCTAATTATCCCTTAAAAGACACCTTACACACCTTGACCCAAAAAAAAATGGCCGCCATCTTGAAAAATATGTCAAATCTAAAAACTAACGGTTTAGAAATTATAAGCGAATCAAATTTGTATGGCGGCCATCTTGTTTCCGCCATTTTTTTCAGTGTTTTTGGTGACTGACACCATCAAAGGGAAAAATGACGTTTGAACGATTCCGAACGAATCAGTCAGTCAGTCATAAGTGGTAGTCTAGTTTTATATATACTATATACTATATAAAAATTTTAATTATCTATATACCCCACGCGGGGCCACGTCGCGTTCACCTGACTCTAGCCTAAGCTGAACCCCATTTAATATCAGTTCAATATGACACCAGAGCTCGTTTTAGATAGGTACATATAACGTGATTGATATAAATTGACATAACTTCTTTATTATTTTGTTAGCCGATTTAAATGAATTAACCACTAAAAGTTAAACGAAGCCCATCACAATATGTTTCTGAAAACTGCATCCAAATCTGAGATTAGCGTGCACTAACATACAGATATACAGGCATACAGACAAACAGACACAATAAAACAACATTATTTTGGATTCTCTTCCATATGTAAAGCGCGCCTGTTATGTTTTTTATAATATAAATACAGACATTGATCAATTACAGTTTTATTATATGTATATATAGAAGATTTCTGTTTGACATTACTAGTATAGCTGTACTCACCACCACCGAATACCACTTTAGGTTCCTTGACGGTTGCAGCAAGGACACAGAGAGCATCGTGCAGCGACCGTTCTGCTTCATCTATGATCTGCTGCGTGGCCCCACGGATCACTATCGTACAGGCAGCCCCTAACTCAACACCGGAGAAGCGAATAAGGCACTCATCTCCAATTAATACCTGAAAAATAAATATTGAGCATAATATTGTATACAAATAAATAAAATTGGAGTATCTGTGTGTGTAATATTAAAATAAATTAAAAGCAAAAAAAAACTTTTTAGAAAAAGCTTTTATTACTTTTCGAGTTGCTCTCAACGAGCGCTTTCATTTGATACCCATATAATAGAAGTGCTTTAAGAACCACTATTCCGCCATCTTGGTTGGTCCGCCATATTGGATTTAGAATGATGTTATATACCTTATTGTGCATTGTCATCCAAACTAAACGTGTATTCAAAGCTTCGGCTTAATCAGGTGAAGATATCTACTTCAAAATTGAATTCTAAGATTCCACCAGAACATACATACAATGCAAGTTAAATAAAAGCATTTAACAATTTAAATAAAAGCTTTTAATAACAGTTTTTTACTAAATGCATATGTATATTTACAAGGTAAATATAGCAAAACAACATTTTTTAACATTTTTCTGTCTATCTATCTATTTGTACCTTCTAATCTCTGAAACGGCTGGACCGATTTTGACGGCCTTTTACTGGCAGACAGCTGATGTAATAAGGAACGGTTTAGGCTACTTTTATTTTAGATTTTCATTTTATAAATGTATAAAATAAAAATATTTACCTGCTCAATAACTTTACAGTGACCGAGTTTGACTTTGTCGGGGGAGTCGAAGGTAGAGACAATTTCTCCTCCAGTCACAAGTGCAAGACGTTCGATGCCATCAAAATCGGCGTGCTCAATGGCCATCACACCAGCGTCGGCGAATAATTGTTCGGGATAATTGTAAATTAATTGCCTGAAATTATGTAACAATACATTGTCAAAAAATAAAATATACCCGAAAGTGTAGTCAGAGGTATGTATCGCATGCTTAGATTTAAAATGACCGAATCCAAAAAAATGCAATTTGTGATAAAAGAGCAAAGTATTCAAAAATCATAGTATTCAAAACATCTTGATATATCTCCTTTTCGTTCCTTTTTTCTCTTTTTAAATTTTGAGATAAGTCACTTTAATTCTAAGTGTACGATATACAATTAGCCAGTGATATTAGGTCTCTCGATGTTTTCCTTCACTGTAAAAGCTCTCAAAGAATGTTAAGTACATTCTTTGAATGGTTTTATGTTTAAGGAATTGGAAATACTCATTGGTACATAGCGGGGTAAGTTACTTCACAGTGAAGTTTATTGTGGTGTCATAGTGAATTACTAGCTTTTAACAACACAGTGCTTATCCCAACTGAAAACCCAATTCTTATTTCCACAAAGGTAAATTCCACAAAATTGGGTTATCAGAATAAAGTTAAAAAATGTGTTTGAAATGCGTGCACTTCGCAGTTTGTTTAGTAATACTCGTTCAGAAAAAGAGTGGGACTTAAAGAAAATGAGAAAGGACGTGAAGAGGAAGCTAGACAAGTATTTAAGATTTATGACATTAGACATTCGATGCTCTCTTAATATCCGTTAGGGACTTGGCGTTAAGAAATGTATGTATGTATTTTAATATTGGCTATTTGGAAACTATACAAATAAATAAAATTGGAGTGTCCTGTCTGTTTGTACCCGCTAATCTTTGAAACAGCGAGAGCGATTTTGATAGTTCTTTCTTTTGTCGTATCACTGAATAGTACTACTAGGGAGCTTTTCTTGTTAAAAAAACCTTTTAGGAATAGCACTGTCCTTTCTTTTATATAATAATGCACTATTACCAATATATACGTACCTGTTAATAAAAACATTACATTTGTGTGCTAGGATTTTATTAACCTTATCCTTCATTTTTTCTTTTTCCGCTACTTCCAATTCTGCAATTTTGGCCATAGAGTCGACTTTGATTGTTGATCCGAAAACTTTAATTTTATCTGTGTCCATGGGGGTGTTGGCAATCAATATATTTGCATTTTCCACTCGTTTTGGTTGATGTACTCCGACCTTAGGTACAATTATAGTTAAACTTTATATTCCCGAATTAAAAAAAAAATACCTTTACCTTTACATGACAGTGGGGAGCATTTATATTAAGGCGATACCTTAATATAAATGCTCCCCACTGTCATGTCTCTGATTAAAGGTTAAAGTAGCCAGTAAATTTAGTAAGAATACTAGAAACCTTCAAATTCATTCTTTGTATTAACAATGTATCATTAAAATCTTTAGTTATGTATTTCTTATTAAAAAACATTAACAGAAACATTATTACAAATGAAAATTTAGCATGTGGCTACTTCTTATAGAGTGCAAACAATGTGTAAATAACATATATGTGTGTGAATAGGTAGGGTGGTGGATCCCTACCCGGACGGGTTGCTGCCCAGAACTCTGGCACCAGTGAACTTGTTGGGAATGACCTTGTTAACCTATGCTCAACACTTAGGATCCGCCTGAGTATGTATTAGCAAATTACTTCTGCAGAATTTAACGATAATAAACTTAGGGTTTTCCGACACAAATAAAAGTTTATACCTTTTTATTCAGCAAAAATCCTTCATCCAAAAAGGACTCTTCTAGTACTCCTCCACTTATTTTAATAATCTGTATAGCTTTTAAATTTCCAGATCCTTTAAGCCGTAACACTGCGTCCACTGCCAATTTTGTGAAATGTCTGTAATATAATCAAATTATAAGTAAACATTTTAAAATCGGCATTTTAGAAGTATTACAACTTATTAAAAGTAGCTTCATTGATATATTTGATACACGCTTAAAATAGCAATATTTCCCACATTATTTTTGTAAACTTGTATCCGCTACTATACTATCTATTTTTGCTAGCATAATTCTGTGTTTATGGGATAAAATAGCAAACAAGCACATGGGTCGCCTGATGATAAGAGACAACTCTCGCCTATAGACATTGTATAGATGTTGTAGTTGCATGCAAGTCTACAGGCTACCCTTTCCTCCGGACCGGTACACGACAATATCATTATGGTGGCTGAACAGGTTACGTGGAATATTTGAATAGGCAAAGAAATTAGTATATTTTCAAAAAAGTATGAACACATTAATCTTAAACATTCATTAATCACAAAACATGGCAATAGGATTGATAAATTTTTCCAAAGATAACTTGGGGTACATTAGCTAACAGTGATTTACTATAGTCAGCTAATGAGCCCCCAAGTATCATATAATTCTATAGTAATGAAATTGTAACATACAATTGTTATATTCAGTTGTAACAATTAACAAGGCTTGTTGAAATACAACAATTATTCAATACTTACTCTTTGTGATTTGACAAAATTTTGGAGCTAAGTGTTGTACGCGCAATGTTTTCCAAATCCGCTCGGAGGGCAGTCTCATTGAAATTTTTCTCATGATCAAAACTAGCATCAGCTAGAGCTTGTTTAGCGGCATTGACAGCAATACGCCAACCAGCTATTATCGTTTGAGGATGTAGCTTCTGTTCTATTAATTTCTCTGCCTCACGAAGCAGCTCAGCAGCTATCGACATTATCAAGGCAATTAATAAAAAATTATACTGGCTCTCCGGAAGGTTAATAAATGAAAAAATTTGTAATTTTTTGCCAGGGTAGAAAACAATAAAATATTACAATACTACTCATTAAATTATTAACTATTTAAATCAAATTAAATAATTTAATTCACTAAATATTTTTAAGATTAAGAATTTAAAAGCAGAAGATAAGTAATCTAAATATGACAACAGTTATAATATCTACAAACTGAGGAATTGCAATAAAACCTAGAGCACACATACATGTTCGATCTCCCTACATTGTAAATTAATTGATAAATAAATTAAAAGTAAAAAAACTTTTCTAAAACAAGATCCTATTTAAAGGAGCTAAAAAAATAAATATACTAACTTTTCCTTTAAAACTTTTGCTTTATTTTTAAAACTTATAATATCACTACACAATTTATATGTTATAAAAGCTTGTCACAACAAGATTTAAATTTGTAAATATGAGTTAATTTACTCGATTTATTCGATTCTTTTTGATTTTTGGAACTTAAATGCTGGTTAGTAGCATTAATCTTGCAAAAAGCTTTTATAACATATAAATTCTATAGTGATATTATAACTTATTCGTAAAATTTTAAAGGAAAAGTTAGTTTATTTTATTTTTTACTGCCTTTAAATAAAAAGCATGTTTAAAAAGGTTTTTACTTTTGTTTTTTACTTTTCAGTTATTGCGAAACATGTTTCTCAGTAATATTATCATTATGTCCTTTCATTTGAATCCATATTGTATGATTATACAAAAATAACTAGTCTACGTTCATCATCTTTTCAGGTTCCGTCACAAAGTTGTCACCTTATGGTCCGAGTTACGATCATTTGATACCCATATTGCAAGTTAAATAAAAGCTTTTAAGAAAATAGCTGATTATTCAGTTTTTAGTTAACAAAATTCTATAACTATGAAACAATGAGTATTATTAAAAAAAGTTGTATTTCTCAGAAATAGCATTAGTCAATGATTTATTTTATCTTACAGCTCTATAATATCCAGAACGAACTTTATCTATGAAAATTAGATATCAGAATCAGGTAAAAAAGATGAAAAACAAAGGATTAAAGCTCTTTCTCAATACAGAAGTTAGTCTTTTTTATGCATTAGATAGTTAATTTCTTATACTATGATTTCCTAGTCATATAAAATATTTTTCATTTAAAACTACACAAATTTTACATAAAACCACTACATAGTATAAAGCAGTTGCTTCACATTCCTGTCTGTCCCTATATATACTTAGATCTTTAAAACTAACCAACAGTTTGGATGCGGTTTCTTTAATAGATATAGTAATTTCAGAGGAAGGTTTATCTAATATATAAAATTTCCATGTAACAATGTTAGTCCCAAACAGCTTGACCGATTTTTACCAAATTTTATATGCATATTCAGTAGGTGCGGGCGGTACAAAGTTCACCAGGGCAGCTAGTATGTATATAATATGTATAATAAACCCATGTGAAGCCAGGCCAGATCTCTAATTTTGAATAAAGAAATCAAACACTAATTACACTTTTGTCATTACCTAATACAGTTACAGATGTTGTGCCATCACCAACTTCATCATCTTGTACTTTAGACATATCAACCAAAATTTTAGCTGCAGGATTATCAACACCAACAGATTTCAAAATGGTAGCTCCATCATTTGTTACTTCAACCTGAAATACATACAAGTAGCATTTAAGTTTTAAAGTTGATTAATGTTACCAGTATGTAATGGAGAAACAGATTTTACAAAATATCTTAAAATCTCAGACTAAAACTCTCACAGAAAATAAAAACTTCATTTTTATTTTCTTGTGGTTTAAAGTAGAAAAGTCAAATAGTAGGAATAATATTTTTAGGATAAATAAATTCTGTCACACCAATATCCCAAAAGGTGGTATATATGCACCCATGATTAGTGGACGATATAAGGTTCCACATTGTGAAATTAACACTTTTTTGCCAAAACAAAAATATGTTTTAAAAATCAGCTTAGCAATGTAAATTAACTATATAATCCATATACAAAAATAGGAATATTCACATGAAGGCAGGTGAATAAGGATCCCACAGTTACAATACTAAATAAATAAAAATGGATCGCTAAATGTGTTGCTAAGCTCAAAATTTGAGAACAGCTGAAACAATATTGCTAATTTTTTCATATTCCTTGAAGTACTAGAATGGTTCTTATGGAGAGAAAACATTGAAAAATTTACAAAAGGTCTAAAAACCATAATTTTCTGTATTCCCATACAAAAGATTCATAATAGGTAATACTTAAAAGTCAATTTGAACTTTAATACCATACCAAGTTGTGGAAACATTTTAAGGTATTACATTAAAGCAAGAATTAGGCGTACGAAGTTCTCCAAGTCAAACTAGATAGGTTCAAAGATTGTTAAACATCTAATAGACTGAATAGAATATTTGACACTTTAGTTATATTTTCAGTCTATTATAAAAAACAACAGCTGTTGATGTTCTAGATTTGAACACTATGTCAACATTTAAGATCCACATACATAATTTGATATAAATATATATTTCAAGTCTTAATTCGATTATGATATCATATTTTTAATTTTCTAGTACCTATGTACTTAGTAGAATGATGTTATGAAATATTTATTAAAAAATGTTTCTTGTTTCACCCCACAAAGTTGCAGGCAACAGTACGGAAACAAGATGATTAAAAGAAATTTTTTGAGATGTCATGAGATAGTCAATGGTACTAATACACAAATATACTCAAATAGAACCCAGAATCAATAAATAAACACAAGTGACCCCTATCAGGAATAGAACCCGAATTTAAGAGAAGTTCGTAGCTAACACCCTAAACTATCTATGCGGACAAAAGAATATATTGAGATATTGTTAGTAGGGTTAGGAAAAAAATATACATGAATAAAATAACATCTGTTTAAATTTTAAAAATATGAAAAGGAGTTGAATATAAGGAATACTTTACTTGTCCTGAATTCCTGCCGAAAGAGACTAAGATTTTATCCATGCCTTTGGGTCCGAGAGTACTCTTCACAAGATCTCCGATAGCTATAGCACCAATAAAACTAGACATCCGGGCTACTTCGGCTTTTTCTTCTTCCGCCTCATTCTTCAATATTCTTATGGGGTTGAGTGAAACCTGCGAGTAGTTTTCATATAAAACACAAAAATTCGCCCATGTGCAGTGATGTACTAACAACATACATTTCAAGTTTACGTTTCATTTTTACGCATAGTCAGACTTTAATTAACATTTATCCAATACAAGTAATTAACATACCATTCTGCTGAGACTATAATAGACCTAAGAGAAATAATTATTTAATAAATAACCAAATTTTTCTTGACTAATGTCTAATACCGACAAAAAGCACGCAAGTGAAGTAAAAAAGAATGGAATAGGTAACGAGTTTAAGGTCTTTAAATTTGTCATATTTGACATTTGTCATCCATTTGAATGACTATAGACTGTAGAACCATGGAATGGATACTCTTGGAAATATTAAATGGCAACCTGCTACATACTCAATGAAGTTACAAGCAGTGATAAGAATATAGCACCTTAGGTAGCACGCGTATTTACCTAAACTTCAAAGAACCGAGACGAAAAACGGAGGTTTCCTTAGAAATAAATTTTCTTGGGACATCTGTCTCGGAATTGGGGACAACAATCAAATACATTGAAAAAATAGTTTATTTGGAATACTTTCAAAAGTTTATAAAATCGACAAGTCATTCACAAAGCATTCTCTAAAAAAAATCAGAAAATTGTATGGTTGCAACAGTTGTATATTTTATTTATTATGTCATGTCTAGTCGCAAACTTTAAGTAAATATAGACGAATAGCTTATTCTAAATACCATATTTTTAGTGTATTAATTGTTGTCGCTTATTCCGGGACAGATGTCTCAAAAAAATGTAGTCTGAAGGAAGTTTCAATTTCTCGTCTCTGTTCTTTGACGTTTTGTTTGACTCTTCCTATCACTGGTTATAAGCCATCGATTTGGTTATTAGGACGTACGAAATTCGCGAAGAATAATAGCAAGACACGGTACCTATCAATTTTTTTTGTCCGTCGTGTATTTTCTTTTAACTTCCAGTATTCATTTTTTAGTAAAATCTCGTAAGCATTGCTTAATTTTTGTTCCTGATGTTCAATTCTTACTCGTTATTTCATGTTTTTCATATTTAACGTAATTTTTATTTTATCAAATTATGTATAAAATACAAAAATATTTCATATAATAATACGTCGGTATAATAATTTACGTTTCATGAAATTTATTGGTAATTGTAGAAGCAGCAGAGAAATAAAAAAATCTGGAATGGCAACTTTGTAATCAAAGAATTCGTCATCATTTATTTTATCGTTGTCTATGCCTTTGTCTAATCATTCGCCATCACTATTTTTTGTTGCAAGATAGATTATTTTTGTGATACTTTTTTGTATTTAGATAGTAATACTAATTTATTATTGAATATAGATTTTAAATAAATTACTAAAAATTAAAAGTGTGATTCAAAATGGAAAATCAAAGTGGCACGTCTGCACCACGAGTAAACGACAAACGTTTAGCTCAAACTCAAGCTAAAGTTGATGAAGTTGTTGGTATTATGCGTGTTAACGTCGAGAAAGTTTTGGAGAGGGATCAGAAATTGTCAGAGTTAGACAACCGAGCAGATGCTTTACAACATGGAGCTGCTCAGTTCGAGCAACAGGCTGGTAAGCTGAAAAGAAAGTACTGGTGGCAAAACTTGAAAATGATGTTGATAATTGGTGCTATTGGAGCGGTGTTGCTTATTATTATCATAGTTTGGGCAACTTCTGGAAGTAGTTCTTCATCCCAGGCGCCTGCAGTAGCACCAGCACCTACTGAGGCTCCATCAGGACGATAATTAACTGGTCTATAAAACAAGACAAGTAATGCCTATTATTCAAATAAAACTACGAGATTTGACTGATTGTATCTAGATGAAAACTCATATTTTTATCACTTGTTTATATATTCAGGTTCTACATTCTATGAAAACGTTTAAATTTTGATATACATGTACTAGAAATTTTACTACTAAATTATACAGGAAGTATATTGAGATAAAATGTATTCTACTATTTTTATAAGAAAGTTATTATTTGGTCACAATAAAATGAAGTATGCTTTTTAAAGCAAGATAATTACAAGAGGCAGTTGTGTTACTGTCGTCTACTAGGCTAGCTTAAAACTATGGCATCTTTTATTGTTTTTCATGTTTTTGTGACCATATAGTACATTCAGACAAAATCAGTGCATTAGCACTATATTTAATGTAAGTACCTACTCTAAATGTGATAACAAAATTGTTGTTCAGACTATCTATTCATATCTTTATAAATCTTAGATATTGTGGTTTTTATATATATACTAAATACTAAGTTTTGCTAACCTTTATCTGTTTGCTATTGATGTTTGTAAAAGTTATATCACATGAAGTTACAGCTGTTAATAAAATATTTAAAATTGTTAAGATATCAGCCATAACAGTGTTTGCAAAAAAGTAAAATATTAGTGGGGATAGAGGGATTATTTAAGTATTCTTTTTGTTATTGATATTTGTAGGTTTATTCTATTTCATATTTGATTACTAAGCACAAATTGTATATTATTCAGCACAAATTAAGTTTAGTTTATAGTTATTTATGTAAAAACTAATTTCAAATACTATCTCTTGCATTTGTAATAGAACTAAACCCAATGGGACCAAATACAGACCTATATTTCATGTAAGGTCCTACATTGTCAATACCTTTTAAGTTGATGTTTAATAAATATTATATCTTTAATTGTGGTTTCGTATTTGCGATAAATATTTCTTTGTACTTTGCATTACTTATCTTCCACCTCCGTTTTGTCTTTATCTAAATATTTCCATCTATGATAAAAAGTGAGTCATAAGTGTCGCCCTTATTCATAAACCTATAATTCCAATTTCTTAGTTTTATTACATGATTTAATAATTTTAAATAGTTTTGTAACTACAATTAGCATAAGTCGTGGGTGCATAAGCAAAGTACCTCTGCCTACCTGTTCGGGGTATAGGTGTGATGTAATTTTTTTAAATACCAACAATGTGTTGCAATTATTATTAGCATATATTAACATCAAAAAGTAACAATTTTTCTAAATAGTCGTTAACCCTAATTTTTGAACTGTTAATGTATTAACCTCATTGTGTTGTCTTTAATTTAACTGCAATTCTTGACAGATATAGTAAAGGATAATTCGAACTTTTATCATTAATTGTAGGTTTGGTATGCCAGTATTCAAACACCTAATTATAGTTATATACTAGGTGGTGTCTTGGCAAATTTTGTACTGAAAATAAAATAAAATTGATATTTTAACAGTGCTTCCATAAACTAAACATTATCTTTTTGTCCGTGTATACAGATAATAGTACCTACGGAGCCCATCATGCACGAGCTCAACTCTCACTAGGCCGGTTTTTATTTGAAGTAAATGAGATGTTTCTTTATATTTGAGATATTCGATAGAAATTATTTGCTATGTCACTGATGCACTGATAAGATTTCACTGTCTGTCTGTCGCCAATTTGTCTCCCGCAAACCGTGCAAGCTAGACATGTGAAATTTTTCACAGATCATGTATTTCTGTTGCCGCTATAACACTAAATGAGAATAAACTAAATGCATAAAGGGTACAGGGCCATACAACAAAAGTGTTTTTTGGTGTTTCTATAGATAACAGTACGGAACAATTCGCACTTGGCCGGTTTTTATATTTTCAACGTACAGAATTCACTCTTCTACAGTTTTATTATATGTGTAGATTTGTTTTCAGCTCCGTCCTTGTGCTTAAAGATTGACCGAGGTCCAATTGATTAGGTAAACAATTATCGCACTAACAACTCTTAATTACGCGATCATCTATAAGCTTGTTAAACCAGAGGCTTGTGTTTGTTATCATGTAGTTAGAGGTATCTATATAGTGTTTGGGCAATGAAGTAAATACTCTTGTTAAAATCAAAAGACAATCTTTGGCCCAATAGGAAAATAAACAATAAAATTAAATACATAAAAAAACTGCGAAGTGCGAGTAGGACTCGTGCACGACAGGTTCCGTACGATTATTTGTAAATGTGGAAACACATGTTATGAATTATAGGAGTCCCGATTAAATATTTTATTGATTCTGTTTTTATTATTTGTTATATTGGCAACAGAAATACACCATTTGTGAAAATTTTAATTTTCCAGTTATCATGGTTCATGAGATTCAGCCTGATAACTGACAGACAGTTTAAGTTGTAATGCCCCGTTTTTACCCTCTGGGGACGGATCCCTAAAAAGAAACGAAAAAAAATTCGAATTAAATGAATAAAATGAATGTTTAGTTTGCGATATAAAATAAAATTATTAGTAGGTACCAATCTCTTATCTATCCGGACTGCGATAAACTGCTTGCTATTGTCATGTTCTGATATGGAGGGTTGTCAGCCGGTAATCGTACATAAGAGGATTAACACAGAATCATGTTGGCAACGTTCCATTACCATATTTGGTGTCCATCCGGCTGCTTGTTTGCCTTCTAATAAAAAAGGTACTTAATTAAAGTGACGTTTGCGTTCTTGGTAACGTCATACTTACGCCAACATGGTAAATACGAAATGAAAAAACATATTCTAACTATAGGTATGTACCGGTAAAGACTTGTGATCAATACAAAAAATCAGCCCTGTGCGAGTCGGACTCCCGTACGATAGGTTCTACATTAACTGTTAAACTCAAAAAATCACGTTTGCTGTATAGGAGCTCCCTTTAAATATTCATTTTATTATGCTTTTAGTATATGTTATAGCAGAAACAGAACCAGTGAACATTTCAACTTTCTAGCTGTCAAGTGTCACGGTTCATGAGATACAGCCCTATGACAGACAGAAAAATAAGATCCCGTTTTTTCTCTTCGGGTATGGAACTCTAAAAATTAGAATTCACATCAGTCAGTGGCATGGAAAGGTACCTGCGATGATGATTTGTTGTCAGAAATAAAACTGATTCATTGCGCAGTTCTACGTTGGACAAGGTCTTAATAGATATGTTAATTAGTAGGTATGACTGTACGAACTTAAGTCCTTATAAGTATATAGAGCGATTGGTTCCTCACGGAGGCGTAGGTACAACGGAAGTAGGTACCTACCAAGCAACCCACACTCAATGGACAAGTAGTTGCACAACATCACTTCCATATAAAAATATAAGATCACGCCCATAACCCCGAAGAGGTAGGCAGAGTTCCACAATGTGGCAGGTGGCAAATTCGTCGCCATATTGGGCATATTCTGAGTAAGCATTACATTGCCCGGGAGTGGAATGTGCCTGAAATGGCAATAGGGTTGCCACCTATCCACATGGGCCATAGTACCTTGGCTATGATTCGTGGATATACTAGCACACTTTTGCCTACCCTTTCGGGGATAATAGGCGTGAAAGTACTAGATTCTGTCCTTCCACAAGTAATTCAAAACAAATTTAGCCAAATGGTCCAGCCGTTTTTGTGTTTTAGCTCGAGACTAACAAACAGCAATTTATTTTAATTGTTTGTTTGCGTTTAGGTACTTAGAACTCCGAATGATATCGATTTCAAGCAATAATATTCACAAGTACATACTTTCGAATATATTTCGACCCACCAAACGAAAGAGGAAAAATCCGTCAAGTGCGATTCAGACTCGCGCACGGAAGGTTTCGCATCTATAAAAGCGGCAAAGAAATCGGGTTTGTTGCATGGTAGCACCCTTTTTATATTTATTTTATTTCGTTTTTAGTAGCTGTTATAGCGGCAACAGAAATACTTCATCTGTAAAAAATTTAACTGTCTAGGTAATACAGTCTGGTGACAGACAAACAGATGGACAGCGGAGTCTTGGTAATAGTACTCTAAAAGATCATACATTTCGTAATCCATAAAAGCTAGTTCGCGGTATTTTTGAATTTGGAACCGTGAAATGAAATTAAATATAATAATATTAATACGCTTTTATTAGCTTGGGTTGTACGTATGTATGTATGTATGTATGTAGCGGAATCTTTAAGCTTGATTTTC
>DVZL01003704.1:0-13681 GCA_018236625.1 Lasaia peninsularis
GACCCTGTGCTCGCCTCTTACGAGCTGCCTGGGTGGAAGGCAGTTGGCCTATTCTACAACGGAACCCGGACTAACACCGGGAAACTTTCATCTTATCAGCTACTTGAAAGAAATTCATGTATTCTTAATTCTACAACAATAGGATAAGAAAACGGGTGATATTTAATACAAAAAGCTTTATTTGTCATAACACTTTGTGTTTTTGCTCGAATGCGAATTCATTAAATATTATGAAACGAAATATAAGTATTTACACTAAATATAATTAATAATTCAACAAGTGATTTGTTAGCGCAATATATGACATATCATTAACAATTATTCTTCCTCAAATTTGGACAAAAATATTTATATTAACATAAACATTATACGTAAAGCTAATACAAGCCACTTGTAACAGACAGATTTTAATCATAATAAAGTTAAATGATTATTGTAATATTTAGTATAATTTACCAATATCCGATAATCACTTTTTAGATAAAAAAAATTTTAAGATCAGGAGCAAGAATTTTTAATAATAATAGCGAAAAAGCGATTACTTTACATTTTTTTTAAATCAAATGCATTTATTAAATAGAATTGCCAGCCTTTATTTGTTTACTGATATTGAATGAACGAATGAATCTATATATTTTAATTCAAAGTAAGTATGTACAAATTACAAATATTTAAAACAATATAATATGTGATAATTATTCAAGGCGTGTATTTTTTGTATGTGATATATCTTGTATAATTTAATAGTGTTTTATTTTAAACAATTGATTAAAAATAGATATTTGTTGTATACCTTGGCTAATCGTGAGCGTTCTAGTATATCTACTGGAATTGCAAGTCGCAGATATACTAGCACACCATACAAGGACAATAAGCGTGAAGGTAATTTTTTTATATTAGTTCTTGGTGTTCTTATTTTTGTTTATTACATTATGTTTATACGTGAAACAATTTAATTGGCTGTATGTTTTAGATTCAAAGTTCTGATTTGGTTGTGTTTCACTAACAACAAAATAATATTATTTATTTTATATCAATCGATAATAACATTATTAATATAATATAAGCAACACAGTAACAGTAATGCCACAGAATAATAAGTACTAATGTAGTAATGCCAATGATTTTTTTATTACATTTATTGCCCGTTAAATTAACATTGCATTATTATTTTTAAGTTATTTTTTAAATACACAACAAAAATGATAAAACTTTACTCATATCATAGTAACATTAGTTTTTGTAAATCTGAGCCTTACTTGTTAATTTAAAATGAAAAATAATATTCATATATTAGTGTGAATCTATAACGAGATAAAAACATTCACACATATTTTAATGACACATCAAACCTTAAATACTAAAAAAGTGCTAAATAATGCAAAAAGCGTACGTCATGTAAGTATTAGATCTAATTTTGCCAGCTGATAATTTATATAAATAGCAGTTAATCACCGTGTGTTGTAGGTACGTATAACTTCTAAACGACTGCACCATATTGGATAAATATTTTTTTCGGTGTTCTGTATCGTCAGAAGAGGATTTAATGAAAAAAAAAGAAAAACTATGACTGTACAAAAATTGCAGTGCTTAATTTGCAACCGCAAATATAATTACCACCATTTTAGCTCGTCCTAATGTTTATTGTTTTTATAAAATTATATATTTTTTTAATTTGAATCGGTTAGAATGCAAATTTAAGCTCTTAACGCAAAAAAGTTTTACTTTTAGAGATAAGCCCCCATTTTGTGTTTTCCTGTTTTTACTTCGCTTTTTGGTGAAATTAGTAATAAAGTGTTAAATAAGTAGATTTGGTTTGCTAAATCACTGAGCTTTATCAATAGCATTTAATTATAATTGATAATGTCACTCAAATTAAATATAGTTAATATTTCTTATATAAGTGTTTATTTATTAATAATTGGAATTGTTTAAAACTATATACTAACAAAAGCATATTATATTTGTATGACATTAAGAATTTGAGTAGCTATTTAAAATATAAGCAACGTTATTGCTTACGACTAACAAGTCATCATCATCGCTTACCGTGCGATTCTTTCCTTAGACGTTTTTTTTTCATGCAATGTACTATTATGCGACTGGTTACTGGTGGTGATATTACCGAAACTAAACGACTTCAAAAAAAAGCTTACTTATTTTTAAAAGGATGCCAACGCAAGACACACACGCTGTAGGTGACAGCTTCAGCTATTCGTTCGTTTCTTTGGTTCCTCTTTAATTAAAACAGTTTACTTATTAAAACTATACGTCACATTGTTTTAAAGAAAAAATAATTAATCATATAAATACTTATCCAATTATGGTTCCATTTTGCTGACCAGAGGTATCGTGCTGATCAATTAGTCACAGCCCTGTTTATCATATAAATCATATTTTTTTCAGGTACATATCTTTTATTTGAAGGGTATCGAACTTTAGAAAATATTACTCTAGGATTTTTACATACATTCGTGTCTCAGTGACAAGTATTAATTTAATATATATTTTAGAAAAAAAATATTAAAATAAAAATATGAAACTTTTCGTTACGAAAAATACAATTGTACAAGCCGTGTTTGATTTTGTGCCAAAGTAACAAATGTAAGCTACTAACTTAAAATAATAAACATCACAGTTTCAATTTGTCGATTGTAATATATTTTTTAATAATTCATATTTACGATGTGCAATAATAAAACAATAGTGTGACGTATAATATTTTGTACTTTGTGTATATTATGTTTATATTTTAATATTACATGATTTATTTCAAAAAAATATGAGCTCTCTGAATTTATTCACTGCATTTTCTTAATGAGTGGATGTAGTTCCGATCCAGTGATAGTTTTATATTAACCATTAGAATGGTTCATGTCACAAATAGTAGATTAGTAGCCAAGTAATCCCAAGTACTTACCGCTCTAGGGCCTTTCTAGCGAAATTATTACGCTAAAGTGCTAACTGGTCACCTACAAGCCCCATTTGGGGGTACCAGTTAGCGCCTACTTACCGAACATGAGGGATGTAATTTTTCGAAGATTAGTAGCCAAGGGCTTTAAGGCATCAATTGCAGAAATATTTAGTAGTGATTGATGTTTACACCCAAGCTAATTACTCTGTGACACAATTGTGAGGTAAGTAGGTTCTTATTACCCCCAAATGGGGCTTGTAGGTGACCAGTTAACGCTCTAGGGTAAGTAATTTAAAAACACTTTACTCTTTCACTTTACTCAGCTCAATGACTAAAGAGGTCGCTTCGCTATTCAGCCTTGTTTCATATAAGTATAATAGTCGTAAATTTTAATTATTGAACGGCATAGCTTAATTTCGTTGAACTTGAAATAAAATCTTTTATTCTTGTAATGCCGATTTTTCTGCTTACCTTACAATCAAGATGTAAAGCAGAGTAGTTGGCTCGGGTGTAAGCATCAATTGCACCCTCAAACTACAGGCGCCTTCGCTGCGCTCTGGCTACTAATCTACTATTAATACTGATTGTTACAGTAATTTACAATGTCATATATATCCATTTAATTCAGTTATTTGAAAATAATTTTAATCTAAATATTAATAATAAATAATAAATGTGTAAGTTTTTAACGTATAAAGATCAAGGAACACTGAGGCACGGCTTTTATTTATTAATTAGATATCAGATAAAGATGCAATAGAGTATTACTTGCATAATTTAACTATTAATATATATTTAATGCACTATTACAATGTTAAGAGCTAGCATAGGTTTGATATTAGAAGGAAAAATTCTATTATAGGGTGCGAAATTTGCATGAAGAATTTCAATCATCTCAACATCTACTTCCAGACATTCATAAAACATGGCGTATAACATGTAACAATTCGCTATTTATACTAGAACTGGATTATAATAACTAAATTATAAATATTGAAATCAATTTGGAAATATATCTCTTACAAAACTAATTAAACAAAGGATATATTCCGTTAATTACATTATCCAAAACATATAATTACGGATAATTCACTGAATATACATCTCATTATAATAAAACAGACCACATAAATATTTAATCAATTATTACATTAAAAGGTGATAACAATAGATTAGCAATACAATTAATTTAATTGAGTATTAAAAATATTTTTATTAAAAAAATAAACATTTTTTGCATAAAATTATATCTTTCAATAATGTACAAAAATAAATTGTATTCCTAGCGCAGAAACTTGTTTGAACTGATGTAACTTATTAATTTTTAAATAAATATATTTTAACATTTTACATTCGAATTGTGAATAATATTTGTTAAATAACTACTAAAAGTTATTTAATAATATCTTTGTTGACTCTACACAATGTTGACTATAAAAACATAAATGAAAGTCGTCTTAACCTACCCGGCCTAGTTTTAATTTAGAGTAAAGAGACGTATTTTTTTAAAATTTTTACATGTTTTACCTAACTCTCGCAAAAGCCTCGCAATAATATTTTTAATACTGAGTTATTTTACACCTCCCCAAATAAGTTTTTATTAGATTATAATTTGCATATCGATTTTACGCTTTTTGTATTGTGATCTTAGTTCACTCTATTTGTCATTATTACATCTAAAAAAATAAACGATTTTATAAGTTAAAAAAAAGTTTAGTAACACGTTTACACAATGTGCATAATGTAAACACAATATTATACATAATTTCAGCATTATTATAAAGAATAAATTATAAAAATCGATTAGAATATAAGTATTTCTACAACCACAAATATAATCTGTGACGGTGAATTTGATTAAAACCCCAAGCTTTTGATATGCTTATTTCAGTACCTATTATATATTATTCTGCTCATTTTCGTATGATATATCCACGTTTCTTTCATAGTAATTTCAATCAACTTATTAAACAAACTATAGCTGTATGACACAATTTGCTTCTACTACTTGAGTATTGAGAGTATAACTAAAAAACTCAATTTGTTGATTAATCTGAATACATCTTGTTCGTCTTTTTGACAAAAATCTAATATCTATCGAGTGAATGTAAGTAAGTTTGTATAAATTAATTATTTTAGAACCATGATATTAACTTGAGGCAATTGAAGATAAAATGTTGTTGTTTGAGAATTAGATCAGAGCGATATTCTATACTGAACTATGATACGACAAATCAATACTAAAGGGACCCGAAGGCAAGAGCGTTAAAGCAAAATATCACTTGAAAAATAGTTTAAAGTTGTGTGTATCCGTTCCGGGGGGAGGTGCGGCGACGGGTGGTTCCCGATCGGCGTCAGAACACGTCATCACTTGGGTCATCATCTAATTCGCAGAGAAGTTTGCTGCTGGAAGTAGAAATATAATATAATTACGTATATATTTGTTACATTTTCTCTCAAAAGTGAAATTCCATAATACGAGTAGATTATACGTATTAAACAACAATTTTTCCGACTGAATTTAAGCAAGCCGAGATTGCCTTTACAGAACACATCAAATTTTTACAACGAGAAATGTTAAATTTGTGTGTATTGATAATAATATAACAAAGAAAATTAGTTATAGTATAGGATTCCGTTATACAAGGACCTTCACCGAGCTGGTAAATGGATGAAAGATATTTTTTATCAAATAAAATACGTCTATAAATATATTGCGAATAGGTTGTCTAAAAAATTTCAGTCCAGAATATGATTTTTTTTTAATTACACTGGCTTGGTTAACAACACAATAAGTAATAAACAAACAGTTATGCCCAAACAGTTATCCCCGTAGGGGTAAACAGGGGCACAAACTTTTACACCCACGATTAGACGACGATATTGAGTTCCATGATATGACAGATGGCAAGTCCATCGCCATATCGAGCCCCGGGATTCCTCATGTTTCCCTTCATCATAAAAGCACTCAAAATGTACTTAAGTTAGAAAAACTCATTGGTTTAGGCAATCCTATTCAAACTTGAACTATCGTAGTGGAATCCCGAATCGTGTACCATAACTAACTAGGATAACGAGACTCGTTTGAGTTCATAATAATTTGTATATATATTTATATAAAGTCCAAATACTCAAATATATCAGTTTTCTTGTACAAGAGCCAAAAATTGGAAAATCAAATTATGATGGGCGTGCACGATAAAAATAATTTTGCTTTTATTTAAAAGTTAAGGTTATTTTGTATTTTTACGAGAACATTAAGAACGACTTCAAGAATAGTTACTCGTACTAAATACCATTTACAACTGAAGCACATAATTATTGTCGTAAATGTGTAAACATATATTTAGTTTACCATACATAAGTGGTTGTGATTCAAATATATTTTAGGATGACACTGTCGTTAATAATAAAATATTTGCTATCGACTTTAAATTGTAAATGTATTTGATTCGCGCGTTAAACATGAGAACTCCATACTTGAACTAATTTTAGATCCAACCTACGTCGATCCATCAGAAAACTGGATATATTTCCTGCAAGCCCGTTCAAAACCAATTATAATAAGATAAAGTAAATATAAAGCAATTATACATATTGAATTTAATACTTACTCTTCTTTACTAGTAAACGATTCAGCGTGTACCCGTCTATTGCATGCTCTATCACAACAATGACAGTGCCAATATGCTAGCACACTTAAACTGAATATGAAAACTGTGGTTGGTAGAACTAGGGCCAATATTAAACCCCGTATAGTACTTTCCCAAGAGTATCTTGCTACAACCAAGTCAGGCCGAGTAAGGCTATAATAGCATGGAAACACCTTTGGAGCCTTTTTCCCAGCGTAATCGTTGGCAAATTCTGTACAGTTAACTCTTGGAGGATAGCCACAACCTTCAGGGTTTATGAGAAATCGTAAATCAGTCTCGTCCCATTCTTTTGGAATTGGTGCATTTTCAACAAACGGTGTCCTAGCTAAGTTAACTTTGATTTTATGACATTTCGTATGTGTAGTAGTACATCCTTCTCGACATGACGCCCAAGTGCAGTTAGTTAGTGTCTGAGCATAAATGTGATCTGACACAGCGCATATGCCAGCTTCTGGGACAAATTCAGCTAAAATTGTTTGTATTGCTGGCTCAACTACAAAAGGAATCAGAAATAAAAATGCGAAGACTGCAAGTATAGCTACGGTGCCAAGACAGAGCGAAGTATAAAATTTGAATCGCTCAAAAAAATGTGCAATTAGTTCCTCCCTCGTCGGTTCTAAGGATTTGATTTCTGGACTTTCATCAGGGTCAACAGATGCACCCATAGGCAGTGTAGACCTTTCAGAAGTAGCCGGCGAAAGGCTCGTTCGAGATCGGCTCATAGTCGACATGGAGGAAGCTTATATTTTGCAGCGTTCAAAGCAATTAATCGTCTCTTAATGAACTAGCCGGGCCCTCGCAAAGGAGGGGAACGCCTGAAACAGAAAAAAAATTACACGATGATATTCTATAAAACATATTTCGAACTTGAATAAAATCTGTCTTTTTTTCTAAGCCAATATTGGTATGACATAAGAACGTAAAATGGTCATGAATCTATATTTTAATATTTTAAGATTAGTGCAAAAACTTTTTGAAATTATTTAAATTTAACAATACAGTTAAAAATACCAGTAATATCGACAAGGAAAATCGTTATGTTACTCCAAAATTAAATTATTTAATGTGATATCCGTTGCTTGAAATAGTTTGTATTTGAATATCACAACTATGTCAAGGTTTTTATCATAATATTCTAAAAACTCTTATAAAATCTTTTCATGCGTTATTGTGTTTTATATGGAACATGACTGTACTTATGATATTTATTAATTGTTGAATCAATGACAAATTGATAATAAAATAAAATTGGAGAACGCTGAAAGATTTTAAATTGTTAAGATTATATTTTATTTCTTTTATATTGACCTTACATATAATAATAAATTTAACTAACACCTATTTTTTTAATCGAGATAAACGTATATGTAACGTAATAACAAACGAGGAATACTATAAAATATAGTAGTAGTTAGTGTTTAGGGTTAAGATGAAACATAATTATGTATAAATTGTTATCTAATATCTGAAGTGATGCTCACGTGACTGATCTCAGAGAGGAGAAACGGGATCATTTGGACTCATTTGCAGTTCTGATTGTCCTCCAACACATTTAAATCTCATCTTTGCATCATCGCCGACTACTACAGTTCTTTGACATAACATAAGCGTTATACATGAAACTACAACTAAAACTGTAGGAAGTACTAATGCCACTAAAAATTGGCGGTATGTAGCATCCAAATCAAAGCGAGCCACAACGATATCTGGATTATTTTCTGTGTAAAAACAAGGAAATCTTGCTTTTGCGTTATGGTCTGTTCCATCACGGCCATAAGTTTTTAAAAATTCTTTACATTCATCAGCCAAAGTATTTACACAACCTTCAAGATTAATCATCAACCGACTATCATTTGCCATTGTCAATTCTACTTCAGAAGGTGCAATTAGACGATTAGGAGTAGCTTTTATCGTGTACAAATATTGTAAGTAAGTGAAGTTTGTTAAATCAGATATATCTGTTCGTGGTAGGAGTGCCGCATTGATACAGTCAACGGCAACAACACCTGAAGTACCATTGTGAACAGCATGACAGGATAACATAAGCACCTCCTCACCAGAGTCAGTCCATACTATATTACCACTGTTTTCTTGAGCAAGTTTTGCACATTTAGCAAGAAAAACTCTGTCACCACTTAATACTATTACATTTTTATTACGGGTTGGGATATCAACGCATCTTCTGTCACAGTTGTACGGTATTCTTATTTTTCTACAAGTCCCTCTACTACATGAAAACAATCCGTGCACATCTATGCATGTTATTTTTCCTCTTCTACCGGAACATTTTAACGGTGGATCAGTATCTCTAAAAGCACATTCAAAAGCATCTGTTATGTTTATACACTTTCCTTCGGTGCAGTTAAACGTTCCTGTCAGATTTCTACATTCATCCCTGATGCAGTGATATTTCTTTGCGTTTTCTTGATCAATACCATAGCAAGTTTTATTTGCAGAACTACCACATTCAGATAGTAATAAAGATGAACCATTCTTCCTAACATTAACATAGATTTGGATGCATGCACCTGAAGTTTTGCTTAAACACCATTCACCACAAGATCCCCAATCACAATTATCTTTATTGACTGCTCTCGTTGTTGTACACATTATGGGAGTGGGGTCTATCCCCGACGATATCGCGCGGGTGTAAGGCATATAAATAGCGACAGTGAGGTATACAATGGCAACACAGCTAAGGACAGCTGTCATTTGACACACACATATGGTCCCACATATTTTTTGGTCCTGTGGTGGTATTATCAAGTCTTCGACAGGCGTTGGTTTCGGCATAGCGTAGACTTGCTGCCTCACAATATCTAACACCACTGATGTGAGGTTCAGTACCGCGCATGCGCGCTGACACGATCGATTGAGCGCAGTGCAGGCAATCCTAAGTGTGCTATTTTTTAATTGATGTCAATGTCCGATGCTATTAATAAATATATAAATACGAATACATTTTACATTTTATTTGACTTCAAATTATATTTAAATTGATAGAAAAATGTTTTCGTACTTATATATCTCTGGTATCACTGAGTTGCAAAGTTTTATTTATCGTTAATAAAATCACGAAAGATACGCTTGTTATAATTGTATTATGATAATATTTTATATAATAAAAATTTGATTAGCCGTGCAATATAGACGTCTTAAATTTTATTGTTGTATTAATAACCTAAATATACAATAACTACATAATATGTAAAGTGTATGACTCTGAATACTAACCATTTGAATAATTATTTAAGCTGCATGTAGGTTAACACTTACATGATTCTGGAACCCTATTTTAAAAGAGAGTATGGGGATATTGTATACAAAATAATAAATCGATCTTGTTTTTATCTAAAGCAATAATATATCTTTACCGTACATAATAATAAAAGAAGATTAAAATTATAAATAATTTAATTTTCTTTTAAATGTAAATTATATTTCATGAAATTTATTACCTTCAACAAATTCAAGCGGAAAATACTCTTCGAGCTTTTTTAAAATTTTCATTAACCAATCACACATAATACACTTAAATTTGTATGAAAATATACTTAATTTACAACTATTTACACTATTTTTTGATTATTTTCACATCACCGTCTTCATATTGTGTTTTGTTTCGGATTAGATTGAAGTTGGCTGGGTTTCGACGCCCTGCGCAATGCGGATTTGTATGTTCTAAGCTGAAGTTAGTTACGACCAAAAAAATAATAAAAACACTTTTTAGAAATACAAAATAACAAATACATTTTATTTATATTTGTGTGTCCTTAATTATGATTATTTGGTCATCTGACATAAGTAAAAGTTATCTCTTGTTTAAGTTTAAATGTTTACCGTATTCTTTTATTGCTTTTCACTTGCTGGCGTTTAAATTATATAAAAAAGACGTTTCGAGAAATAAATAATTATAAAATAACTAATTATAGGCACTACATGCTAAAAACATTATATATTTATTATAAATAGTAACAAAGTGATACTCATAGGAATAAAAATAAAAAAAATGCAACTACAACGGTTCCATGTTTTTTTTGTATTATTCTTTTACATAAATTCATGTGAATAACGGATCATTTGTATAAATGATAAATATAAAAAATAGTGATGATATTATATGCTTCAAACTAATTTCTAAACAGTAACGAGTATTAAAACATATGAATATATTCAACTCACTGGTTTTGAAATGCCCCATGTTATTTACACTCGATCTGTGCACCGGTTTACTTCAGAGATCACGGCAATATTTACAAATGTTTGTGTGCACATGCGCTAGGTGGTGCCAAAGTATCTTTAAATATTTGTTTCATTTTTTATGATTACATCTGTGCAGGTGCTGCCTTAGTGTTATTTATTGACTTTTACTTATGTTATTTACATTTATAAGTTTTTCTATGACTTTATCGTTTTTCATAGGATTGCTGGCAAACAGGCAGACTAAATCGTCCGGATTGGTACCACTGCCTTACCTATTCCTGCCACAATGGATTCAGTGCTCGCCATTGTCGTGTTCTGGTTTGGAGGGTAGGTTAGCCGGTAAACTTTCTCACGCAAGAGGCTTACACCTTTTCCAACTTGGGTGTCTATAGGCGACGTGTATTTTTTACCGTCTGCTTATTTGCTTTCAAATATATATTTTAAAAAAATCATGGTGATAATATACCTACACTTTGGAGGATAATGATGCGTTGTCAATTTAAAGCTGGGTTATGAAGTCTATTTTACTACTCTGATGCTACAAAAAAAACATCGCAAACGTGTTAGGACGACGACATTAATATCTTAAGCACAATAGCAACGTAGAGCTGTACGTAAAAATTGCTCTCCGTTGAAGAGGTCCTCACATAAAAGAGGTTTCTTTACAACTCTTTAATAGTACTTAAATTAAGTACCTACTTAAAACACTGTAATTAACTAGATGAAATATAAAAATAATTATCTTTAAATAATAGAAATATTTGCAACATCGCAATTTTTTGCAAAAATATACCGGGTAGTCATCATGGGGTTTCTTACAAAGAAATTAAAGCGAACCTCTTACTAACTGCTAAGCTGAAATGAAATAACAAAGCTTTGACAATTATAATATTTCTAGAAGACTCCCTATAGGTTTATAGCTCGTACTTTCAACAAAGCAATCGTTGAAGCAAAGTGGTTAACTAGCATAATGATAATTTGCTCTTTATGTTAAGGTAGTGGGTGGCGACGTGTCACTCTAGTGTTTGTTGTATTTTAGTCTTCTAGTGTATTATTGTTTTTAACAATACATATAACAACAAACAAATATAAATGATGTGTTAAAATATTTGCACACCACATTGTGGTGGAATATGTTGGTATAATTAAAAACTTTTGTTTTTGTAACAATTTTTAAACACACATATTCGGCAAATAAATAAATTTCATTTCATTTCATTTAATAGATTCCAGAATTTAAAATATAGTATTAATTACCGTGCCAATAATTGTACTATAACATTTCTGAAGTTTTTTTTTGCAGCCAAAATACAACAATGGAGGAGATCCTTATTAAAGTATTTGTTTTTGTTTTATATGAGTTTTGCCTTTTTTACTTGGGGGCCTGATTTATGATTGTTTTTCATTAAAAAAACCAGGTATTTACCAGTCGACCCGTTTAAAATTGACCAAGATCCGTCAGGATTGAATTAAAGTGAATAATGGGATTTTTTGTTTAAGTTTAGTTTTACTGCTTTTAAATTGTTATTAGATCTATTTCAAATGTTTCTGTAACTTTATTTATTTGGCAATTAAACATTTATTAGTCGGTTTTAATTAATTTTATTAAAAATTAATAAATGTCACTAAGCTCTTAGTGACATTTATTAATTGCTGTCAAAAACTCGCAAAGACTGGTGTTTATGAACATGAAAATATAAAAATATTGTTTATACAAATTTACCTCGCTTGCCACCTGTTATATCATAGCACCTAAATTGAGATTATTTGTGGGTGCATAAGTATGTCCCCTGCCTACCCCTTACGAGATATGGGCATGATAGTTTTTGGTATTATTTTTTTAAATCAGTTGAACCGAATTTTTTTGTACGACCGTTTGCATGTAAAAAATGACACCTTGGAGCGTGTGTGACACCTACGTGCATGCATTTTTGCGTTGAAAATGGACTCTATTTTACCCCGTGTTTGTCCAGGTTCTCTGTTTAAAATAGACCATCTGCCTTTCTACCAGGCAGCTCGTAAGAGGCGAGCATCGATTTTCAATGTCGTTGCCAAAAAGACCATTGGTGGTAGAGTGCTGTGCAGCAACTCGCCCGGGTAAGGAACCACCGCCTTACCTATTTCTACCACCATAACGATAATGTCGTGTTCCGGTCCGGAGGGTAGGGCTGGACTTGCACACCATGCCTAACACCCCGGCCACAGGACATCGACGCACCTATGGCAACTATGGTGTCTATAGGCTACGGTTGTCTCTTACCATCAGGAGAGCCATGTGCTTGTCCGCTTTCTTATTCCACAAAAAAAAGTTATGAAAGTGTCTCCTAAGGGTCAAGTAAAGTTAAATAAATGTAATGGTCAAAAAGGTCAACGTTCATCAATAAATCAATGAGGTCGTCGCGGTGCACGGCTTTGTCCTGTCGTTAGGTTGATTGTCAACTGCAATTTATCTGTTAAGCCAATTTCGAGCCGCGTTTTGTCACACCAGGTTCGCATGGCGGCTTGAAGATTCTTCATGTACTACAAAAACATTAACAAAATACCTGCGTATAGCTGGTGTTATCTTAAAAGATCTTCCAACAAAACCTGTAAGGAAACAGGTGTATGGAAACTTCATTACATTGTATGTACGTCGAACCCGTACACATAATTACTGTCCACGCGAACTTTCCATTTGAAATAATAGGTGAACTTATAAAAAATATAATAATAAAATTGACAATTTACAGATAAATATATAAAAAAACTAGCTTTCCGCCCGCGGCTTTAATACTTTTTGCGTGAAAACATACCCACTTTTTAATATAGTCGGTTAAAAAGCCTCGTTGGCCGAATGGCTAGCGTACACGCTTAACCGCATCGACTAACTGCGAGGCTCGGGTTCGATTCCCGACGGGGACAGGCATTTGTG
>DVZL01003705.1:0-13679 GCA_018236625.1 Lasaia peninsularis
CCTTATCCAAATAAACTATTTATTGAGCAAGATTGTTTCAATAGCTATCAATTACTTTTTATTTTATCCCAATCGGATAATCCATTCAAAAGATATTACGAATTTAAAATTGTAACTGGTATTAAAATGAATGATGACCGTCGGCCGATATGTGTCGCACGACTCGCAGGGCAGGGGAGGGGGGTGCACATCTATGAAGCAGGTTGCCACGCAGCTCATATATTATCATAAAACAAAATCACTATCTCTGTCTATCTCTATGTATGCTTAAATCTATAAAACTAAGCAACGGTTTTTGATGTGGTTTCTCTCAATAGATGGAGTGATTCAAGAGAAAAGTTTTTATGTGTATAACTTGTATAGTATACCCGTGCGAAGCCGGGGCGGGCCGCTAGTAAACAATATTTTAAAACAAACCATGCACGGTTTTGGCGGGAACAGGGGAAAAAATGTTTTTTTTATGACATAATTAATGGTACGCATATTTTTCCCAAATATTGAGTAAAATTAACTAATTTTTGTGGCATTTTGTTTAGTAAAGTGCATAAAATAAGTATTTATAAAGAAATTAATGTGTCGTGAATTTTGCGAATGCCGCGAAATCACGCCCGATAAGCTTAGAGAAGAATGCCACCGCTTTTTTACGACGATTTATATGCAGCAACAAGCCAGAGCTGTTAGCACTTCCTCAACAATCACGACCCCGCCGTAAACCTAGGTTAAGTCGCACTGGAGACACCCTTAGGACGGGGGGCACCTAGCCCCACCCAAGTAAACTCTGGCTGAGCCCTCTGCTCGCCCACTAGCCCGGTGTCTACTGCAATTAACATTTTGAAAAAAATAAGCTGTCAGCTGACATCCACAGTCTTACCTATTCCCGCAGCCGCCTAGGTTCACCGCGTGTTCACATAAAAAAAATAATATTAAGAAAAAATCTTACATGCTACGACTAGAATTTAATTACGATGGCATTTTTAAAAATTTAAATGAATAGTAATAATTAATAACCAGTTATATTTGGATACATTTCCGCGTGACACTGCGACGTAATGCAAATGAGATGAACAGATTTATCTTGTTTTATACGTACTCACATTTATAGATAGAAAACCTATGCATGTCATTAGTGAAATCTATTTAAATTTTTAATGGAACCGGCCAAGTGCGAGTCGGACTCGCGTGCGAAGGGTTCGTACTTACTTCGTATCCTATGCTTTAAAACTTCACTAATATTACGTTACGTCTTATATAATTTGAGGAACTTTATTATTACCTTAATTATATTGACGTGATATATAATACATCGATTACTTGTTACTGTTACCGCGATCTAAATTTGGACAGCGACATCTGTTAGCCGCGAAGCAATTAAGCAAAAAAATTAATTTCGTTATTTGTATAAAGTAAATATTTAAGAAAGTTTATTTAGTTTAGCACTTGTTTTATAGCGGCGGTAGAAATAGATATAATCTGTGAAAAATTCAACTGCTTAGAAATCACCTAATATATCTCATCAGATATAGGTGATAGACAGAGAGCGGAATTTCCCATTTTTCTTGTCCCATTTTCGTTTGGTTTCGGAACCCTAAAAATTCTGCCGTACAAGGTTACAAGGTTATTAGAATAGTTGTTGGTTCATGGTTGCTGCTTCAACCGACTTTTAACACGGGAACCCCACGAGTCATCGAAATAGTGATTTAAACTCTATAAAAATGTAAAAAAAACCAAGTCACATTTTAATAATGTGTAATATGAGTAAACATACATGGAGCCTTGGTGGTCTTTGTGCCAATTAGTTTTTCTAGCTTGAGTACGTTTTCTGAATATTATTACGGTGACGGAAAATATCGTGATTAAAACCCATAGAGCACAGAAGGCCGCGCGGCGGGGTGCGAGGCGGTGATTCTGTGCTCTGCGATAAAACCAGATTATATTTGCATTCGACCTCATCTAGAATTGGGTCCGATTTCCCCTCTAAGTTGCAGAGGTCAGATGGCAGTCGCTCTGTATAAAAACCGGCGCCTTATCAAACTTCTTAGATTAGTTAGACCCTGATATTATCTGATATATGTAGAAACGGGGGTGGTTAGAGCAAAGAAGCTGGTGTGACATATAATATATGACTTGGTGCTCAAATATTAATCTCAGACTAGATTCTTTGACGTGCTTTTAAAAAATCGAGTTTAAGCCACTTAAAAAGCGGTTAATTATGAAGTCCATGAAACAATGTAAACTATTCACCTTGGAGTCGTTGCGGCCATCGATTAGAGCAGAGACAATCTGTTTGTTTTTTTCAAATTACTTAAGAAAACTACGATAAAGTATCAAAAGTTACAAATTAAAGGTCGCCTCTGTGGTCGAACGCTGTCAGTGTCTGACTTTTACGCATGAACTCCTGGGTACGATTCCAGGGAGAGCAGCTTGTTAGGAGTTTTTTCAGTTTATACAGAAACGACATCAGACCGATAGAAATATTAGCCTAGGTTTTAAAATTTCTAAAGTATAGAGCTTTACAACTTTAGTATGTTTAACTAAATTTTGGTATTTGTGTGGGTTCTTAACTATGTCCAATTAATTATTAAAATTGTTTGTTTTTCCGTATTCTTGCTCCAATCGTCTGCGTATTGGACAATTTCATTACTCGGAGAAAATACTTATCCTAGAGACATATTATATCTTCCCAGTCTCATCTTGACAACGCCATCTTTTGGTCAGCACTTACAAGTAGTATTACATTGCTTTTCATCTCCTAACTTATTTAGATAAACTTCCAATCTTACGTGTTCTACTAGTCTTAACCACTTAAACACGAAAGTTTGTAAGTATGGATGGATATTTGTTAGGTACCCTTTCACGAAAAATCACGGGACGGATTTGGATGAAACTTCACAGAAAGATAAGCTATAACATCAGAATATTAAATAGGCTTCTTTTCAATACATTAAAAAGAGGGTATGCCATTAAGCAATATGTATTATAAGACGGAAAAAAATCTGCGCTTTGATAATTCAAGAGGGCTAAAAGCTAGTGTAATATAAAACACAAGTTCTAAAGCAGAAATTGTGATGTAGTCAATATGACTTTACTTTATTTATATAAACACAAATAATAAAAACAATCTTGTCTCGTCTCCTTAGAATTCAACAAAGAATGAAAAAAATTTCATTGGGTAATGTAGGTATATACATTTTTACAATAAACTTCCCAAATATAAAAGATTTACCAATATAATAATACATAAATAAAAAAATATCCAATCTAAATTGTACAAAAAAGGTTATTATAAAATTGCTGTACCTATATGTGGCTAACAAAAATGCTTAGCAATAATTGTTAACAAGATTTTAGTTTTAAATAATAAAAAGACAAGCAAAATAACATAAGTTTATATCTACCGATTTCTACGTAATTTGCCGCGTTCCGATCCGGTAGTAAATTTTACAATTGTACAGAAGTAAATACCACTTGTATGGTCTATGTCAAGTTAAATAAAATATGTCCGTAAATTTTGTAGTACGTGGTAAGTATTGACACCAATGTGTATAATTTATAAATATATAAGAAACATGTAATTTATAAATAACTAAGCGGAAGTAGCTGACATCTTATAAAAAATAAATATGATTGATAGTAAAATTACTGGCTATAGAGTCATAAAACTTTAATGATTCTGTTTTATTGTTTCCTCAATTCGAAGTTTAAATATTTGAAGACTAATCAACTACATACAGAAGGTTTTCTGTTATATTATCTATTAGCGACTCGCCCCGGCTACATTTGGGTATATTATGTATTTTATATACATATGAATCTTTCTCTTGAATCACTGTCTAAATAAAAAAACAACATCAAAATTTTTAGGTATTTTTTAGAGATCTAATCATACATACGGACAAGCAGCATTTGGAAGTACTTTGTTTTATACTTCTACTACCAAATTTGTAGCTGTACAAGGTGATAATTTCGCAGTAGGTACCTCTGATATGCTCCGATTTAGAGTATAGGACTTTATATGAAATTATGCTTATATATAGAATACTAGCTTTGCCGTAAGTAAATAAGTACTTACAAACGAAAGCAGCCTTACTTGCTCTTAACTGATATTGATGAACGATTTCTCGATTTAAATTAAGTAAATAAACCTTTAGTAAACATTATCAAAATTTATCTAATGATTTTCGCATAGTGCGGTAACAAACAAACATAATAAATGGTTTCGGAATAAAATGTTTAGCGAGAAATACTAAGTTATTTTATATTTTTGTCACATCGGATAGGGATTACTTTAAAATCTATACAAATAAATATAATTTGGGCGTCTGTATGTAATATTAAAATAACCGCTTTTTATTAAATGTATATACCAAACATACACTAAAACATATATACCTAATAAAATAAACATACGTACCTAATAAAAAAAATGAAATGTTATATTAATATATAGGTATACATATACCAAAATAATTTTTTTAGAATTTTTTTCTGTCTGATTAGAGATAGAACTCTATTAAGTAATAAAAGTCTTTTCAAGTTCAATACCTTCTCAGCAGAAAAAAGTATTTGTGACAATTTGCTTCAGCGCAATAAAAAAGGAATTATCGATTGAAAAAATAGACTTTAGAATAGCTATATTATTCAAATAATTAATTCTTTAGACACACATTTTTATTACGGCCGCTTCGTTGGTCGAAGGATTAGCGTTCACGCCTTACGCTACCAACCAACCGCGAAGCTCTAGGCCGATTCCCGACGGGCGCAGGCATTTGTGTGATGACCATAAATTTCTGAATGTCCTGGTGTTTATTTAAGTAACTATTCAAATATTATAAATGTGAAAGTTTGTATGTTTGTTTGTTACTCCTTCACGCAAAAAGTAGTGGACGGATTTGGATGAAAGTTTACAGTAAGTTATATTGTACATGAGAATTATTACACATAGGCTACTTTTTAACCGACTACATTAAAAAGAGGGTATGTTTCTACGCAATAAGCATTGTAAGTCGGAAAAAAATAACGCTTTGCTGTGGGCGGAAAACAAGTATTTCTATATATTAGTATCGTTGAATAACACCCCATAATACAAGCATATAATTTGCTTACTTTGGCGTATTTATTTATGCATTGGTGGGGTAAATTTTATAACACTTTTACCGTAACTGTATCTGAGAAATTAGTTTCTATAATGCCATTAGTTGCACTTTCATTCACTCTCTCAATTGTTGTTATCTTAGTAAATTGAAAATTCCAACAAAATTGCCCATTCAACAGCTAAATAAGGCTTTTCCAATATCATTCTGCACACCTGCGAGACATCTCTAACAAAATTGAGTTTTATTATTAAAAGCTGCGGTCATACGGAAATAATTAAAGATTGACAAAACAGATATGACATGCGAGTTCCTGGGGTACCTGAGGAGACCTAGGGACCTACGTCTATGTGGAGGAAGCTAGGCAAATATGTAGGAATTGTGACACTTGGTAGTTGATTCTCTCTGCCTATCCCCGAGGGATCTGGCATGAAGTGTATATGTGTATGTTGTACCTGTACAAATATACAAATGCAAAAATGTATATCATTATCATTACATATTATAAAACAAGTAACTTTTTTGTCTGTTCCTATGTATTAAATCTTTAAAACTAAGCAACGGATTTTGATGCGGTTTTTTAATAGATAGAGTGATTCAAGAGGAAGGTTTTTATGTATATAACATGTAAAGTATACCCGTGCGAAGCCGTGGCCGGTCGCTAGTATATTACAAAATGTTTTATTTCACATAGACCTTACAAACGGTTCTTGTGACGCGTCTATGTAATTTTAAAATTTAGCACCGGATCGGAACTCGCGCAGTGACAACTGACAAGGATGAGACATCCGAGGATGGTGTCAAGAGTTTTCAAAGCCAATGTGTTTGTATGAAGAAAGTAATAAATGTGAAAGAAGCCTAGCAAGTGCGTGGGAATCGTTACACTCTGCCAATCCTGCAACGAACTGATCGTGAAGATATACGTATAATATTCCATAAAAAAATCACCTTTAGTTCATCAGCGTTCTTCAACCTGTTGCACAATATTTCTGGCCCTTTAGCCTTTGTCGCTGTAGCCAGGGCAAGACATAAGTTTTTGCAAGTGGATTCACCTTCTTCATCACACCGCACCACTAGACCTGGAGCTTGTGACAGCAATGGCTCACTGTCCATTACAGGTTCTGGTGTAGAGAACCCTCCACACGAGCAATTGCTTTTTATTTCCACTTCCACTGATGGACTAAAATATATTAACCATTAAGGAATCTTTCAAACAGTCCTAGATATTTGATTTTACGACAAAATAATTCACAAATAAGTATATTTTTTAATGAAATAAGACGGCGAATAAGCACACGCGTATGGTTAGAAATAACCATGGCCTATGAACACCATACATGTTGTAGACGCGTCGCTTGCTTGTGGTCGAGCTGTTAGACTTTATTAGCAAGTCTACCGGCTACCCTACTCTCCGGAACGGAACACGACAATGTCAGTAGGGCGGTGGATCCTTTTATAATCTACCCGGGCTAGTTGCTGCACAGCACTCTACCACCAGTTGACGTGATGGAAAACTGACCCAATTAACAAATGCCATTGTTTTGTCCAGGTTTAGAGTTTAATAACACACAAGTCTTATCATTCTAGAACACCAATTAGCATTGCACAATTCTATTACCTATCTTTTATAAAGGCAGTGTATACGCCTATTATATGTATATAGTACCTGGATGACCGAGCTTTGCTCGGTGTTTTGTTAGTACATCCCTTTTTTTGGAATTGTATTTGACATAATGTAGGGCTTCCAGAAACAGTTTTCTCAAAAAAAAAGGAACTCAAAAAAAAAGAAACAATTAGACTGGGGGCGAAATTTAGCTTTGTATTGTCATGATATAGGTCTCTATTCAATGAAAATACGATAAATAAACGAAACCTGAAAATAAAACCAAGCTAGATCGATTTATCGCCCATTTCCGAAATATATATACAAGAATTGCTAGTTTAAAGGTATTAGATACCATCACTATCCAAATAAAACATACGATTTATCCGATAAAAAAAATGTTTTTTTAACTATTAGGATATTGAAAAGCCTTTGAGACTAAAAAGTTAAGACGGGACCCTATTACTAAAAGTATGCTATCCGTTTGCCTATCGGTCACCAGGCCATATCTCATGTACCGCGATAGCTAGAAGGTTAAATTTGTTAAAGATGATTAGTATATTTCTGTCGCCGCTATAGCAACAAATACTAAAAAAGAATAATGCTAATATTTAAAGGGGCTCCCGCTCCCCTATTTTTGCCAAATTGTTTCATGAAAACCAATAGATGGCGTTATGCAAATTAAAATCGCTCTTCATGGGTTCCGACTGAATATTTATAATTTAGTTTTTTCATTTATTTACGGTCCCTTTCTGCGCGACTCTGTCTTTTTCCGTTTTTTAAAAACTTATCAAATTATGTTTTCGTCTCCAAAGTATTTTAACTTTTAAGTATTTTCACCTACCTTATAGCAGCGTCTTCTGGTCGCCCAAAACCGAAGCTGATAATGAGACAATAGGTGTAAAGTAGTTTCCCCATCGATGCCATGGCTACCGAGTTCATTATGTGAATGCATGACGAGGCTGAAGTTCTACAACTTAAATACAAAAACCTCTGCGTAAGGGTAGCAATCATATTCTAGTGAAATTGAGACAAGTAGATATTTGATGGAATTTATTTATTTCTAATAAATTTGGCCGCCTCGTTGGTCGAGTGGCTAGCGTACAAGCCCAGCCGCATTGACTAAACACGAGGCTCGAGTGCGATTCCTGACGAGGACATACATTTGTGTGATGAACATAGATGTCTGTATTTTCGGGTCTGGGTATTTATCCAATTTATTCTTGTATCTATTTAAGTATTACTATGTATTAGTATCGTTGTCTAAGACCAATAACACAAACATTTAAATTTGCCTACTTTGGGGTTAGATCAATTTGTGTAATTTGTCGAGTAATATTTATTTATTTAATAAAAAAGTTTATCATGCCCATATATCACCGGTAGGCAAAGATTAGTGAGGAGTAACGCAAAACTAAGACCACGACTTCGACATTGTTGGTTTTGGTTTTGGTTTTGCTTATCCAATCTTGGTCATTTTCTCAAATATGTCTTAGCCTTGCTTTTTTTTAGCTGACGCGTTTTTATCCCAACGTACTAAAGAATATTTACTTTTGGAACATTTTTGCAGACCCTTTTTATTCAAAAAGTAGGTAGTACAGTTTCTTTGGTTTTAAATAAAACGTTAAGATTTAGAAAAACAACTGACCATTCGATATGCCAACTATATAGTTCCGAGAAAAGCATATATTGATGCTGTTGGAAATAATATATTATCTCACATAAGTATTGTGCATTGATATTTTCGGTTGAGCTTGCTTATTTGGTCTTGTATTCGCTTTAGCCAACGAATAAAGTTCAAATTAAATGGTTCAAAACAGTGCGAATTAAAATTTTATCCAGGCAAATGAAATCTTTCACAACTTCAAAACGTTCGTCCTAAAAAGTTGATGATTTGTAGGTAGAACTTTGTGCATTGGACAGGATATATTCTCCTTGTTGATTCTGTCTTGGTGGTAGCCGACGAAATTAAGTCCCATGATGTGACACGTAGCAAGTCCGTCGCCATATCGGGCACAAATCAATTCTCAGACAACGTTATGTTTTCCAGATAAACTGAAAATACTATTAAGAACAATTTACCCTATCCGGGAATTGAACACGGAACACCGTGAGTCAAAGACTGACACCAACTATGCTCGACCACAAGGCGACCATCATGATTTATGTTATATCTACCAATAAACTACTAATCCTGTTTTCACTTGCGCTATTATTTATTGAATATACAGGTAAACTCTTTTATAAATTATTGGATTAGTAGCAAAATTAAATATTATTTTATATTTAATTTTGCTACTTTAATGTAAATAAACGGGTATTTTAATGCAGGACTGCTAAACTAATCAAGCCTTAATCAAATTTCCTGTAGTTTTTATCGAAGTAACTAAAAGGTTGGCCTGGTTATTTTTTAAGTAATGGATTGGAAGCTACATTTTGTTTTTTATTATATACCTAGGCACTTATCGGATTATGTGTTAGGATTATGTACTTACCCTGAAAAACGTTTACCTACGCAGGTTGCGTACAGAAAATAAAAATATTTTTCAAATCGATAGGTTTTATTAATATGCGCGTATCTCAAAATAACACTCAGTTAAGATTTCATTTCAATTATGATGTATACTAATAAAAAATTCCATGTCAAATGATAAAGTTTGGACATCCTAAAGTTATCGGAGCCATGTTTTGATTCCATAACGACCAAAATGTTTGGATTGTATCTTTTATACAGTAAGCAGTTAAAAGACGACTAAGTTTCAGTTACCTGATACGCAAGTATCCGCCACAATAATAAACGAGCAATAATGCCTTTTACCTTAAAGTAGTTTGATTTCGTTGTTTCGGTCAAATGCGAGATTCTGCCAAAATTCCATTTTCAAATCAATTTCATCGACGAACTAAAATGGTGACCCAAATAGCGAACTTATGTAGATTATGAACTTACTGGCTCAGTTGCAAAAGGAGTACACAGGGGTTGCGGCGAATCTTAGCACTTTTTAACCACTTCAAAAATAGAAGGAGGTTTATCAATTCTACCGTATTTTTTTATGTGTGTTCATCGTTTATGAACCGATTTTGATAAAAAAAAAATTGTAGGAAAGGGTTGATAAGGACACCGGGATCTGATGGTAGCATCCTAGAAAAATTGAGGGAAGCTTTCAAAAATTGAAAGGGGGACTAGTGCTTTTGCTAATGTTTTTGGGATATGAATTAAAATTAAAATAAATATTAAACAAGTTAAACAAAGTGTATTTCCGGGTCTGGATGTTTATTAAATTTATTTTGGTATCTATGTAAGTATTTCTATGTATTAGTATCGTAGTCTAATACCCATAACATAAGCATATAATTTGCTTACTTTAGGATTAGATTAATTTACGTGTACATTGTCAAAGGATATTATTATTGTTATTATCTACTCGTAGGTATTTAAAGCAGATAGTTCACAACCTGATCACCTGTGTCTATTCCCGCATTCAGCAATCTTAACCTTTGGAGGCATTTATTTAGATACAAGATAACCAAGCTTGTCGTCAGTCTAAATACTTACATAGACTATACAGTATGTTGCAGGGATCATTCTATACCAATATATCCTAAAGTATTTTTCGTACAATCTTGTCAAAAGAATAACTCTATCTCTCAAGATCCACAAAATCGCTGAAAACACTGTGGCTTACAGGCATATTATGCTTCTTTACGACGTTGCAGAGCGAAAACACTCGATTCGTACATCTCCTTCCAAACCTGAAACCGCCTTGAGCGGCTCAACTTACGATACAAGGGTGGTCCGATAAGTGCTTAGCCTACAAAAGAAAAACGAGAATTTTGAAAAAGTGGCGATTTATTTCTATACGTAGTCTCCTTTTAGCTCGATACCTACACTAGATTCAGCGATGCTCCAGCTTCTCTAACCCATCTGAAAAATAAGTTTTCTGGAGGTCAGCAAAGTAGGCTTCCGTAGCGGCAATAACCTCCTCATTTGACTTCACTTCGCCATCGTATTCCATCGAACATCTTTTATCTTTACTTAATATTTACTTAAATAAATGTTCATGATTCTTTCATCCAACTGGTAGATTTGGAGTTATAAGTTAACCACGACCTACTACTATAAAGAAGTGACAAAGCCGTCCTATAGTTTACATTTCACCTAATGTCAGTATACAAAAACATACATATCTTCACTCCAGGTCGCTTGCGAGGTAGACAGAGAACACCGAGTGTCACGATCCCTGCATGCACACTTGTCTAGCTTCCTCCACGCTCATTAATCTCTTCATGCCGGTTTCGGTGACTGTTGACACCACCCTCGGATAATACCTACTCCAGCTATTTGGTCGTTGAATGTCAACCTAGGTCTCCACGGTTACTTGCACATCCCCTTGCTAATTGTACCTATGTTTATAAATCTTTCATTTTATATGACCGAACCCTTTCTCATTTTTACACAGACACTTTCTTTCAATCCCACTCTTTTTCTGATCACACTATTACGAATGCGGTCTGCGAGCGTTACTTCACAAATATTGAGGCATTTACCCTACATTCATACTAGCCAAATACAAAAAGACCAAATAAAGATTTGGTAAACAAAATCAACAAAGACTATTAGGTAATCTCACTTCCTTTTAGGGTAGTGAGGGTAGTGGACTTGCATCCATTGCCAAAAGGACACGACTGAATGTGAACTCAATCACCTTAAAATAATACAGGAAAATAAGGAAAAATTAACACACACATATTTAGGTACCTAATAATTAAATTTTTATTCAAGTCATGCAGTCTAAAGAATAAAAATAATTTTACATGTTGATACATCACGTTTATAATTTAGAAAAAATATTTACAAGTATAGGCCATGGTTGTGTATCAGGAGAGTCGTATGCTTGTAGGCTGTCTTTGCTAAAAAAAACTCTAGACTGGCCAAACTCTTTTAGCTAGTTTTGTAGAGTTAACCTAGTGAAAACAAGCAAGCTTTATGAGAGTGAGATAGCCAGCCCTATGAGAATTAAATGCTTAATATTGGGGGCAGGTCTTTGTGACGAGTTTATTCTCCAGATTTTATCATGATCTGTACCCAACAATTAGGGTATATATAGATAATATAATAATTATAAAAACTTTAAACAACAATGGTTCCAGGAAAATTCATATTGTCTCAGATATTGACAGCTAATATAAAAATATGCTATTTTTTTTTCACTAAGCACTACGTACTTTAAATTTTATTTAAGGTATGTTATTTTTGCATATATCTCTGCTTACCCTTTCGGGGATATGGGCATGACGATATTTTTTATTTTTAAAGTTCATTTTAAAAAAATACTGAAGAACTACATTATTCAATAAGTTAAATAAAAACATTTGTAGACAAGTGTCAGTACATTACAAATACCTATATATCTTTTTATTTTAAAGATTCGTCTATTACCTATAATTTCTATATCTTTATCATGCTTATTTGTCATATAGATAAAAAATGTAAAAGAAAAATGAGTGAAGACATACAATATCGAAAAGAAGACACCTAAGTTAGGAATGTCATAAAAATTCCTTTGAAATTTTGAAAAAATATATGGTAATTACTCAAAGAGTATCAATAAAATAAGTAATTACTGTTAAGACAAGAGTTTAAGATCAAAGAAAGTTATTTATTAGAAAACACTATCAAAAAAATCTTGGCGATCGCAATAAATAAATGTGATACATTCTATAGACCAGTAGTGGGTAAACTTTTGAAATGGAGGTCCAGAAAGTTTAAGGAATTCCCACAAAAGGGCCCGAATTATAAAAAAAATAGATTTTGTGTGAAAACGTCATTAATTACTTGCGGCCTGGAGGCCGTACTTTCTCCGTCACTGTTCTAGAACATATTTTTACTACTACCTTTTCATACTACTACTTTACTTTCATACTAATTCCATTGGATGTCTATCTAGAATGAAAAAACTTATAACTTTTTGGTATGTAGTTTCTACCTATTTATTTTATAAGAGTATCTTGATCTTATCTAGTTTTTCAGTACGGTTTTAATTTAATTCACTTATCTATTAAATGTTTAAATCATACAAATATTAAAGCAAATATATTTAAGATAAGTAAGCCTCTGTGGTGTAACAATACGGCTGTCGCCTGTTAAGACCGTTAGTCGCGTAGGTTCCCGGGTTTAATTCTCAGGTCGGGTAAATTTTCTTAAAATGCTTTTCAAATTATTCTGAGTAAGCATTACATTGCCCGGGATCGGAATGAGCCCTAAGTGGCGATAGGCTTACAGGTGGTAAGCCTATCGCCACTTAGGGCCTACATCATGGGCCCTAGTAACTTGGCTAATCGTGGGTGTTCTAGCATATCTACTGGACTTACGAGTCGTAGATATACTAGCACACCTCTGCCTACTCCTTCGGGGATAATTGGCAATAACATAACATAAGTAACATAATAATGCTACATAATACAGTAGGGTACTTTTGTTCGTTATGTATCAAAGTTGTGGATACCCTAAATACCCTAATAGTATAAATATATTTTATAATTTATTTCTTTAAAATATATACTTTAAAACGTCATTTCTGGCACAAAAACTGGCAATTTTATGCAAATTATTGTAGGTTAAATGCAACGTGTTGTAAATGCTGACTTTTTCTATTCACATTTATGAATACAAAATCTACAAATATTAAATAATTTCCTTACACATATAACACAATACATGAAATGAATATATTTCATAATTTCATGACAGCAGTATTTTAATTAAAATAATTTTGAATTTGAATTGAGTCATCAAAAGGAGATGTATAACTTAGGTGGAATTTTAATGTTTCTATCTTTCAAGCAGTAAAAAAATATGTCCAATTAGTACTTGCGACATACATCAGCGGGGCTATTGCGTAACTCGGTGATGAAATGAAAGATACTACGAACTGCAATTGGGTGTCGAACCAAAATGTCACAAAATCGGTATTGCGTATCTCAATTAG
>DVZL01003706.1:0-13679 GCA_018236625.1 Lasaia peninsularis
GGTGTCTATAGGCGACGTGTATTTCTTACCATCAGGAAATCCGTTTGCTTGTTTGCCTTCCAATATTATAAAAAAAAAGACAAACATGACCATACTGGACTCTTGATATTACTCTCGGATAACAAATAAAAAATGTAGTCGTCGAATATCAACTTAAAGGCATTCATATACAATATTATAAATCAATAACTGTTATTATCGTCAAATCATGGAATTTAGAATGGAACTTGGAATGGAACAGAAGTTCCATTCATAATGTGTGACGTAATGTAACATAGATGTATAAATTGCTGAAATTAATACAGTTCCTTGCATCAATTACAGCGTGTCAGTGACAAACATTCAAACTCACAAACTTCCGCAAACTCACTAATTATACAACTCTAAGTTGCCTGATACTTCGCATCCTGAAGCTCTCTGCTGTTAAACTAATTCTAGTATTACTTTTAAAATCAGTATTTAGATCGCCTCTTTGGCCGAGTGACTAACCGCGAGGCTCGGGTTCGACTCCCGACGGGATGTTTGTATTTCCGGGTCTGGGTTTTTATTAAATTTGTTCTTGTAACTATTTTAGTTTTTCTAGTTATTAGTATCCTTGTCTAACACCCAAAACACAAGCATTTAATTTGCTTACTTTGGGGTTAGATCAATTTGTTTAATTGGTACAGTAATATTTATTTATTTATATATTACATTCAAATCAATCGTCAATCAATAGTTATAGATACCAGTGTACCACGTCGTGTGTCCTGGATATTATGCCCAAAGTATATATACTTACCATCCAGACTGGAACATCCGGATGGCCAATGATCTTTACCGTAGTAAACATAGTAAAGAAACCCCGGGAGAAGGAAATCCAGATTCGAACATGATTTTTTCTAACTTAAGAACATTATCTGAGTATTAAAAATAAAATGTGTTTTCATGCGATGGCCAAGTTTATCTATTTAAAACGTAAAAGATTTTTAATATTCATACGTCTATAACTTCCGTAATAACTTAATAACGTAATAACAGAAGGTCCCTTAGGTAGCGACTAAATAAATCAACCGACTTTGAATGAAGTGTACATGGATCTTACAATTTTTTACAGTAGAAAAACTAAGCTGCGAGATTTGGTTTTTTACAGGATGTTTTTGATGGCATATGTATTTTTTTATTATGCCCTACTAAAGTTAGGGTCTGTCTTCTTAATCCTCTTTCACCAATTGGCACGATCTTGAGAATTAATTTCAAATTGTTAGCTCGCGTATCCATCTTTACGAAGTCAAGGCGTAGTCTTTCTTGAATCTTCCTAGAGATCTTTTACTAAGCAGACATACGTAGATCGCAGAAGACTCCTCTGCATTAAAATGAAAATAAACCATACATTTAATTAAATGTTGAGCCCGCGACTTCGTCCGCATTTTCATTTAATTATTTTATTTTACACATTTCTAATATATATGTAGCTTAAGCCATTCCTTATTAAATTAGCTGTCTGCCAGTGAAAGTCCCGTCAGCAGCGGTCAAGCCGTTTCAGAGATTAGCGGGTACAAACAGACGGACAAAAATTCTAAAAAATACTGTTTTAGGGATATGTATCTTGTAAATAATTATGTGCATTTAGTAAAAAACGGTTTATTTATTTGTATAGATAAAATGTATGAACATCTGCTGATTTCGCTTGCCAAAACCGGCCAAAAATTAGAAAAGTAAGATATTTTATCTTACATTTCCTAAGCTAGCCTTGGATCTTGGTACCCTACATACGAAACCCCACCTGCTTCTGGTCCACCTGCTGGCAGTTTACTGATAAGTGATTGACGGCATTTTTAGATAACCATACGGGACACAGATGATTTAATTTAATGGTCGATATTTCAGTTACGACCTCGATGGTCTAGTGGTTGGCGGGTCGGATTTCCATTCGATTAGTCCGGGTTCGAACCCCGCTATGTACCAATAAGTTTTTCTAACTAAAGTGCAAATTCAGGTATTTGAACTATTCTAGGTCTCGGCCTTTAAGCGTTGCAGAGATCGGATGGTAGTCACTTTGAGTAAGTATTGTTGTGCTTGTCAAATACTATAAATTATTATCCCGTATATTCTCTGCTCGGTAGGCAAGGCTCAAGGGACCTGGAGCGAAAATATGTGTGTGTATAGGTATATGTGCACGTATGTGTGTGCGTCTGTGTGTGCGTGTGTGTGTGGGCGTGCGTGTCAAAATAGTGAGGACATAATTATATTTAATACAGCTAATCCGTCCCAAAGTATCATTAAGAATGTATGAAATTGTCACGTAAAAGTAATCTAAAAACACTGAACGTATTTTGTCTCTTTCTTTAACTTGCATTGAAAGAAGACAGCATTAACGTTAGTATAACATTACTTAAAATTTTAGATCTGTCAAAATTGGTCAGTCCCTTCCTGACTGCGGTCTTAGTCGCATTGATATTCTACATTCGATTACCTAAGTCTAGGAGATATAGGCTAACATACATCTTGAACACGAATGTAGTGAGCACTAATGTTATGGCGTGAGATTAGACTAACAAGATATTTTATAATTTTGTTAGTGCGATATTTGTACAAGGCTACCCCTTATACCTATATCCCTTACAAATGTATATCACTTATAACTAAAAAAGTTTATTGAAATATAACCCGATGTAGGGAAGTTGTCTACACATTATAAAATAAAAAATGTCTAATAAAATTAATAAATATCGGCACGCCAAAACTTATTGATACATGGCACTACCGACATGGAAATCCGTAATGCGAGCCACTATGCCACCGAGGTACATATATAGGATTCGCATATAAACCTTTTTCTTTGATATATTAAAAAAACGCATCGTAAATCCGTGGGGTGATTTTAAAGATCTAAGTATACATAGGGGCTGACAGGAATGAAAAGCGACTTTGTTTTATACTATGTAGTGATTGATATTATCTGTTACAGGACAAATTTCCCTCCAAACTTGACTGAAAGGTTTGACACACACAATGACAGCGCATTAGTGAAGACTTTAATACTGTTGACGTGAAAGTGCAGGCGCTATAAGAAGCTATCTACACATTATAGTACAACTATTTTACTTTTTAAATCCCGTCGTAAAATGAAGGATATTATAAGTTTGACATGTCTGTATGTTTATGTCTATCCATGGTAACTCCTAAACTATAGGACCGTTTGTATTGCAGTTTTTTTCGTCTGAAAGCTAACATGGTCGAGAAGTTCTAAGTCATGTAACTGTCAGAGATAATTTCGCACGCTTAGAATTAAAGTGAATCAACTAAAAATTTATGTAATACCATTTCACTATAAATATAAACTTACATTGTAATGTGTACTCAAAAGGCTAATTCACAAAATGTGGTCAAAACCAATTGTTTGCGAAACCCGAAAGAGATATCAAGATGTATTGAATTTTTGAAAGCTTTCTTGATCATTTATCACAAATTGCATTTTTTTAATTCGGTCACTTTAACTATATGCGTGCGATTTGGTAATTTCAAACGTGTGAGACCTAACTGTCAAAACATTTATATATGCTTGTATGTATGAAACGTAACCCTAGGATTCCTATTTAGCCTACAAGGTATCGTTTTTTTTAATTACATCATTCATTATTTTTTTCTTCTCGTGTAAAATCTGGTAAAGGTTTCAACTTAAACAACCAAGTTTAAATCTGATAATTATAAATCTATATATTATAAAAATATCTATTTTGCTTAGTCACACGCTTACTTGAGAGACTACCTATTTATGCTTTTAAATATATCATAACACTTTGTAAAAAGGAGGTTAGGAATGTTAGGCCACGCGTGTATTATTAATTACTTTTAGGCAACAACCGGTATTATACAAAAATCTTTCAATTTAAGTTTAAAAACAAAACACTTCATGCAATAAAAAACTTGTTCGAACGTACAAAAGCGTTCATCACGGAATGAGATATAAAAATAAATGCAAGTATAAATTTTAATTGCGGCCCCACAAACAAAATAGTCACTTATTATAGACCGTGCGAATGACACCACATGTTGACCACAGCAATTAAATGCATATTTAAAGTTGATAAAATGTTTGCGGAGTTATGTTTTTTTATCTTTCTCAGCCATGTTAAATTGAGATATTACTTTCAATGTAAAACATTATACCTTTTTTAATTGTTGTGATGATATAAAACTTTTTTATGAAAGTGGTAAGGAAACTCTCCTGATGGTAATAGATACCATAGATGTTAATGATGCGTTGCCAATATGAGGCAGGAATGTTAAGTTCATTTCTTGAGAATGTTGACGGAACACGACATCTGTGATACTGAAGTTATGGAAACGTAACGTGAAACAACCACTATTACTACATTAACCTTATTCCGTTTTATATCAGGCGATATCGAGATCGCCACCTAATCTAGGGGATCTGACAAAGGCGCCAGTTTCTACCCAGAGCGACAACCATCTGAGCTCTGAAACCCAGAACCAGGTCTAATTCTAAGTAAGGTCGATTTCGTATACACTGAATCTGTGTTTCCTTCTTTGTATAACCATTCTGAAAATATATTTAAGTTGATAAAACTCATTAATTCACGGTGGGGTTGGATCCTTGGAATACCGGAATAGAAGTCCGAAGCGTGTACCACTAGACCACTGAAGCTCCTACTGTTACTTCATTACTGAATTTGCAAATTTCGTACATGAACATTTAGCGAACGTTCAGTGGAGCAAGGTCGAAAGATAAATTGCAGCTAATAGCGTCAGCTAGTTTGTCTTCAACTTGCTCAGCTGGGGATCAGATTTGCATATTCAATGTAGTACTAACTACTTAACAGATTTGTTCATACACGATGTGTATATATGTGAAATAATTACGCTTTGTCTGTGTCTTTTGTATGCGCTTTAATAACTAGCGACCGTACGATAATATTATGAACATATAAACCTCTTGAATCACGCTATATATTTGAAAAAAACGCATCAAAATCACACACGCACGCACGCACGCACGCACACACACACACACAAACACAAACACTAAAGGAATACATCGTGAGGAAACCCCGGATTTATGTCCAATATGGCGACAGACTTGCCACCTACCACATCAAGGGACCTAATATCTTCGACTAACCATGGGTGCATATGTACCTCTGCTTACCCTTGCTAGGAAATGGGCGTGTCGATACATTGAGGTTCAAAATCGTCCTTCAAATTATATTATTTGTACTCAGTACTATCATTACAAACAATATTTTTTCGTCTTATCAGACGCAAAACCAAACCATGTTAAGGTATATTCACCGTTTTCCTATAATATCTCACTAATGATGTAATTTCTCTATATTTGAGTATCTAACTGATTTTGCACCTACACGGGAGATGAATACAAGTTAACTATTTACGGGCATAGTCCATAAAGCCCGTGATCTATGAGTAGCCAGACCTTCGTCATTTAATAAAAGTTACATAATTCTAACATGATGGTATATACAAGCCGAAACAACGGGGCTATTACGAGTTTGGACCGACGTTATGGTAGGTAGTACAGGGTGTTTGGTGCATCGTTTGCCAAATTGAAATGACAGATGTGGGAGGTATTTTTCTATTACCCCTGGCCCCTCAAACAATTCTTAGCCCAATGAAATTAATTATGTCTATTTTTTTATTTTACCCGTCATTTTGGCAAACGACGTACCAAACACCCTGTAAGTAGAAATTGCAACAAACTTTCATAAAATTATTAAATGTAATTTTGTTTTCAATGATTGTTTTTGATTATACCGGCATCTTTTAATATAATTAATATTTGGACACAGTCGAAGGCAAATGCCTTCATCACTTCATCACTAATGAAATCATTAGCAACTTTTTTATTTCAGTTTCGCCCAATCCCTGAATCCATATTCAAATACGCCTAATACTTCCTATTTCACTTAGAAACATACATTAAAAAATTTAAAATTCGTTAAAAAAATACTAAGGTCTGGCAACGAGTCACAATAGGATCTCGCTCTAATAAAAAGCAATCCACACTGCGAGACGTTTTTTAGTGTATCTAGGCATACGGTAAAACTGTCAAATTAGTACTTTTTTTTTTAAACTTAAGCCTATATCAATACCCACAGAAGTCTTTCATACCGTGAGTTCACTGCCAAGAATTATGTCCATTGCTGGGACTGCCAGGCGTGGAGGTGTTAGATTCATTATGCAGGGAGTCCTCCCGGTCGTCCTCTTCACTTTTCGCAGCTTCCACTTGGTGTCGGCAGTATGGACAACAACCTTTGTTGACGATTTGAATTTCATAGTCTTCCATGTAAAACAACTGTAACAATTATACTTATTAGCAATCATATTTTTGAAACGAGATCCGGTATTTTGATCTAATGTGCCTAAACAAACTAAGGTCATAAATATCAAAATACTACTAGTAGGTGGTTACAGCTTACAACGATTCGCCCGGTTTGGTACCACCGCCTAACTATTCCTGCAACAATAGCATCGTCGTGCTCGCCATTGTCGTGTTCTGGTTTGGAGGATAGGGTAGCCGGTAAACTTTCTCACGCAAGAGGCTTACCATCCCAGCCTCAGGTTGCCAATACACCATTTCCACTTTTGGTGTCTATAGGCGACGTGTATTTCTTACCATCAGGAAATCCGTCTGCTTGTTTGCCTTAGAATATCATAAAAAAACCCTGTCACATCATGGGATCAAATATCGTCAGCTAATCGAGTTACATAAAAAATGTTTCTTCCTACTCCTTCCGGGATATACAAGAAGTAATTAGGATATTTATTTTATTAATTCTGTGGGTAAAATAAATCATACTTCAAAGTTTTTCAATAAAGAAGTTTTAGAAATGCGATTCAAATGTAATGAAAGATTATCTGTGTGAAATACTCAGTAAGTTGGTGTCACGCTGGTCCAACTTTTTAAATATTTCATTCTTCCCGTAGTACAATATCATTCATATTTTCACCGTCCGCTTGAGTGATGACCTGCGGTAATATATTTTCTTAGTTAAATATTTCAGTCATGTTTGAGTTTATTTTGTTTTAGGATAAATTTTAATAGAGTTCTCAATTTGTGTTTTTAATACTCAAAGGGTAAAAAACGGAACTTTATTGATAATACTCCGTTGTTCGTCTGTCTGTCTGTCTGTCTGTCACCAGGCTGTATCTCTTGAAATGCGATAGTTACGCTGTTGAAATTTTCTCAGATGATGTGTTTCTATTGCAACTATTACAACAAATACTACAAACGGGATTTTTTACCCATTTTGTATAGATAATGGTACGAAACCCTTCGTACGTAAGTCTCACTTGCATTTGACGGGTTTTCTTTTGTATGTTTCTTACTAAGTTCATTCGAAAAGTATTTTGATTCCTCATATTGATATACTAAAAAACAAAATAAAATAAATATTTAAGGGAGATTTTTTTAACATTTTCCCTCTTCGTATGCGATAACAATTCGTACTTGTACGGTTTTTAGTTTTCATTTTAGTTTGCTGTTTCAACGCCTTCAAACTAGTCTGATACCCCCTTAACCCGAATGCAAGTATCGCTATCCAAACTTGAAGTGGAGATAGTTTGCGTAACCAAACTTTATTAGATCGGTGTCAAATAACTAGTATAATGTTCGAGAAAACGGAACGCTTTACAGATATTTCGAGATCGTATTAAAGTTTTGTGAGATATTCGATATCGTGCTTCTATGGCGTGTCTTGGTACGCGGCTTCGTTTGTGTAATCCAAAACTATTTGTTTATTTAACCATTCACGTGGGGTGTGTAATATTAAAATAACCGCTTTTTGTCAAATGCATATGTATGTTTAAAAAGTACATGAAGTAAACAGTATTTTTTAGGTTTCTTATCTGTCTGTTTGTACCTAATCTCTGAAACGGCTTGATTGATTTCGACAGGACTGTCACTGGCAGACAGCTGATGTAATAAGGAATAGCTTAGGCTACTTTTATTTTAGAATTTTAGTTCAGAAATGTGTTTAATAAAATAATTAAATAAAAAATCGAGGGCATAGATAGTTGTACATATTACAGTAAAACAAAATATATACTTTTATAAAATTTATGTAAACAATTTTGCTTTTAAAATCGGTGGGTAAGTTGTAAATATTTAGACGGGAATTTCATTGGCAGACAGCTGATGCAATAAATTCCTTATAACATCAGCGCGTCTGTCAGTTACATCTATTACATCAGCTTAGGCTACTTTTCTTGTAGAATTTTAGCCACGAAATGTATAAAACAAAATACAATTAAATAAAAACGCGGAAGAAGTCGCGGGCACAGCTAGTTCACATATAAACTATTGAAGCTTAAAATATACTGCCAGTTAGTGTATTTCCCGGAATGTAACCTATCTATCCTTAAGGCGAGAATGAATAGACATCCAAGTAGATGGTTCTATCTTCGACCACATCGCCACTTAATATCAGGTGAGATGGTCAAATGTCTGCCTATTAGGTATATAAAAAACACTAACATCAGAAAAAAATTCTTATTAGTAATCATATTGTTTATTATAGTATACTTCCAATTATTTATGTATATATTAGGCCGATTCTCAGATCTACTCAATATGCTCACAAAATTTCATGAGAATCGGTTAAGGCATTTTGGAGGAGTACGGGAACGAACATTGTGATACGAGAATTTTATATATAAGATAAAACAAAGTAACAAAAACATTTCATCACATTTTTTATTGTCAAATGTATTTACTGTGATTTTACTTAATGTGTTGTACTTAATGTGTTGTACTTAATGTGATTTTCGCCATTGTGGTCCGAGTCCCCTGTGTAGTTATGAGCAAGGTAGTTATGTGCATTGTCGTGCCCCTTTCTCTACTGGTTACTCTACTCTTTAAAACATCAAAGGGAGCCAGTAGCCAGTAGATTTGCATATCAGACCTAACACCCAGGCCTCAAAACAGCGACGCACCTACACTACTAATACTACTATAGTATACTAACTATAGAATCTTTAGGCCACGGTTATCCCTTAACATCAGGAGAGCCCTGTGCAATACTGTGCATGTTTCCTATCTTATCCGTACTAGCATTACAAATGCGAAAGTAGCTCTGTCTGTCTGTTCGTTACGCTTTCACACCTAAACCACTGAACCGATTTTGATGAAATTAAGTTTTGTTTATGGAATAAGGAAGTGAACAAGCACACGGCTCTCCGGATGGTTATTGTAGGTGCGTCGCTGTCCTATGGCTGAATTGTTAGGCCTGGTGTGCAAGTTTACCAGCTACCCTACCCTTCGAACCAGAACTTGATAATGTCATTATGGCGGTAGGAATAGGTAAGGTGGTGGATCCCTACCCGGGCGAGATGTTGCACAGCAATCTACCACCAGTGGTCTAGTTGTCAATAACCTTGGTAACCTATGATCGCCTCTTACGAGCTGCCAAGTAGGAAGACAGTTGGTCTATTCTACACAGAAAACCCGGACCAACACGGGGAAAACAGAGATAGAGTTGACCTTAAGGAAGAACATAGGCTACTTTTTAACCGACTACACCTTGTCGGGAAAAAACCTGAGTCTCGATTTAACAAGAGCATCAGTTTCTACAAAAAGCGACTGCCATCTAACCTCTTAAACTCAGGAGGGGAACCAGGATGAATTCGAATTTAAATCGGATGTGAATATACAAATCCGAGGTCTTCAAGATATTTTCCTTCACCGTAAGAGCTCTCAGAGAATATACTTAAGTTAAAGATTACACAATGTTTTCAAGTACCAAAAATATCTCTTCCGTAGCTAGTTACCTACATTTGGCCGTGAGGTATGATACTACCACAGACAGAAATACACAGAAAGACAAGTCAAACTCACAACGACCCTTATACAGATAAGGATAAGTTAATACGGAGGTTAAAAGTTTGAACTTGGAACAGATAAGTAAATATCCCTTATACTAAACGTGATTCCAAGAAATATCGCAATGCTAAAGCTTTATAAATTAAAATTATCTAGAACAACTAAAATTTTACTCGTAGAACGTAGAATAAAAAGATCGTTAATAAAAAGCAACTACATCCAGCTTACAACGGGATGATCTCACGTCGGAAATTACGAGAAGGCAAAAAAAGTCTGCAACTACCTCGGGAAATTGCAGTGGAGAATGGATATTAAAATTAAGTACGATAGATTGAGGAGCTTAGAACGCCAGCAAAAAGTTAGAAATACATTAAGGCGGCGGCGACTAGCTAACAAACGTTTTGACTTTTTTTTATAGTACAAGATAGCGAACAGGCAGACGGGTCTCCTGATGGTAAGAGACAACGGTAGCCTCTAGACACTATAGATGTTGTAGGTGCGCCGCTGCCCTGTGGTCAGGCTGTTAGACCTTATGTGCAAGTTTACCGGCTACCTTACCCTCCAAACCGGAACACAACAATGTCGTTATGGTGGCAGGCATAGGTAGGGTGATGAATCCCTACACGGGCGAGTTGCTGTACAGCACTCTACTACCAGAAAAAAAAACGAAGACTCATGAAAAAACTGATAGACGTATTTGAATGAAACTTTATAGTAATATATTTTAGCTTTTACATGAGAAATAAACAACCAACTTTAATCAACGATATTATTAAGAGGATACGTTTATTTTGGTACCTACCAAATAACTGTTATAGGTCGGAAAAAATCTGCCCTTTGATAAAATTCACGCGGATGAAGCCGAGGGTAGAAATCCAGTATACCTATGAAAAATAGACAATCTGTCTTCTTATTGGGAAGCTCGTAAGTGGCGAGTAAGGTTAACAGTGACAATGCTAACAAGACCACTGGTGGTAGAATGCATGCTGTTCTGAAACTCGGCCGGGTAGGGATCCATCGCCTTACATATCATAACAGGTACTATAATAGCATTATTATGCAAGTCGTATCGTACGGAGTGTACAGCAGCAGCAGCGGTGATGCAGCAGTATTATTTGCTGGCTTACCTCATGAAAAATCAATGCAAATATTTTAAAAATCTAAATAATCCATTTATTCCATTAATTCCATGCAGATGTGATAAAATAGCGTCAAACACTAGATTTTAAATGCTTTATTCATGAGAAAATAAATTACTGGATGACATGTACCTATATTAATTTTAATGGTGCAGGACGTAAACGGGCAGATATTTTATTTGGGAACATATTATCCACAATTTAAAAATTCTCTTAGAAATTTTGTAGATGCGCTAAGTATTTGTTTTAATGTCGTTTGCAGCTGAAAATATATATTCTTCATTTCTTACACCAATAGAACAAATATCAATTTTGTTGCTTAATTGAATTGTATTAATTTCATTTATATTTAATTTGATATGAATCTACTGTCGCCGGCGCCTTAAATATTCGTACTTATTGGATATTCTATTCGTTTCCTGTCTGTAGAACATATGTTTTTTGCGGATGTAAATCGTTGGAACTTTTTTATAACTTGTTTTTCATTTCTTTTACATATCCCATATACGCTTCATTTTTGGTAATACATGCAGTGGTACGATAGAGAAAAAACCATTTTGAATAATTTTATCCAATTACAAAGTATTTCATATTCTGTTTTTTTAATTATTTTTGTACTTATAAATAAAGCTTATTTTCATGTAACTATACTAAGTTAATAAAAATAAAATGTTTATTTTATTTTCGGTTTATGTGGGTTAGATATTAGACATCGTTAACTTTTGAGAATTTTTATTGGTTGGTCAGCCTCCCAGCGAACTTCGTACCACCTATCAGTCGATTTTCTAATTCTTTTTTTAAAACTTAATCTGCTATTCTGACCCATGTCCCATTGACCCAATGGTATGTCAGCTCAGTATGTCCCAGGAACATAATATGGATGTGATACTTTTTCGGGGATATGTACGTGGCATTTTTTTTTATTTTAAAAAGCTGGTCTACCCGAGAATAGAACTCGGGGCCTTGTGTAAAATAAATGCTATAAACAAACCAAATGTATTCGTATTGATTCTATTGCAGTAGTAAAAAGAGAATCAGGCCTCCTTAATTCAAACTCAAATTAATTTATTTGCTAAAAGGGGTAAGAAATTAAATGTTTAAATCATAATTTACGAGTAGATGCCTATTTCATCATTCTTTATACGCAAATTTTGTCACTAAAAAGTAAATAAAATAAAGTAACTAAAATATTGATAATGAAATAAAATTAATAAAGTATTGAATTCCCTTTTATAATATTAATGTTTACTTTTTAATCGATACATAATATACAAATAACGAAAAAGTGTCAAACATTCAATTCGTCAATCAAAATAAAGTATACATTTAATATTTAAAACAGTAAATGGAGTACATTTTCTGTTTTAAATATTAAATTTATTTATATAGTAACGTCAAAGAATTAAAACACAAAAATAAAGTTATCCACTTATACAAATAAATAAAATACGAGTGTCTGTATGTAATATTAAAATAATCTCTTTATACTAAATGCACAAGGTAGGTACACAATATACCAAAACAATATATTTTAGAATTTTTGTCTATCTGTATGTCTGTTTGTACCCGCTAATCTCTTAAACAGCTGGACCAATTTTGACGGGACTTCACTGGCAGACAGCTGATGTAATAAGTAATCGCTTAGGTTACTTTTATTTTAGAACTGCATAAAATAAAATAACTAAATAAAAGTGCGGACGAAGTCACGGCCATAGCAAGCTTGAATTAAATTTAACGGTATACGTTCGTCGTATAATGAGTTTATTCAAATAATTGCTTCCTATCTTTACGATATCATTAAGTTGGTTAGAATCAAAATCAATTTGACGGTAACATGAAGGGTCAGCTCAGCGGGTTTTCGGCGAACTCAGCTGGAAGGGAGGAAAGGCCCTGACTCGATCGGAACCCGTTGAATAATTACACCCTGACCCAATGAGTCCGTAATAAAATCACTAGATACTTCGGTTCCGTTTGTACAAATTGGACTCGTTAGTCGGATTTAAACTACGGGTTCTTTGAAATGTTTTATGTAAGAGTTGTATTAGCCAAAAACATTTGATATATTCCCTAAAGGGTAACAACCATGACGTGGTTCCTAAGGCATTTTTTGCCTCGTACAATACCTATGTGGAACGAGTTACCATCGGCGGTTTTCTAACAGATACGACTTAGTGACGTTAAAGAAAAGAGCTTACTCATTCCTGGGATTGCGGGTGTTCGTGGGCGGCGGTGATCACTTACCATCAAGTGAACCACTTGCCTGTTTGCCTCCATTGCGTCCTCTGCTATAAAAAAAGACTTCGTGAGTTTACAATACATAAATATGGCGTTTTTAAGGTAGGAAATACAAAGCTCCTATACATATATAAATTCCATAATTTTCATCGTAAACGCTAAGCGAAAGTTCCACGTATAATTGAAAATAATTTATGAAGTAGCCGACCGGTTTCGCTTTTTACACCATTATCTCAAAAACACAAAAAGTGACATTTAGCACTCGATATACTCTCGATATAATACTATCTACCTCGCAAGGGACCTGGCGTGAAGATATGTGTATAAAAAAATCACAATATTTTTTGTGATCATTAATATAAACTAGCTGACCCGGCGAACTTCGTGCCGCCTAACAGTTAATGTATGTCGTGTTACCTTGTAGCTTAAGTAATTTAGGCTTTGATGAACGTAATTCAATGATA
>DVZL01003707.1:0-13674 GCA_018236625.1 Lasaia peninsularis
AGTGGTTTAGGCGTGAAAGCGTAACATACAGACAGACAGACAGAGTTACTTTTGCATTTATAATATTAGTAAGGATTTCCTTTGTCTTCCATTTTAGATTTCAGAACTAGAAAGGCTCAGTCTAGTGGGGGATGTCTCATAATGTAATTTTATACGTAATATCGGATGTTAAATCGAACAACCGTAATATTAAAATCAAAGTTTCCTTCAATCCTGTTCCGTTGAAATCTCTATTCCCCAACGCACTTCACATATGGAAAATTTAATAAAAATCCAAGACGTCTCCCATACGTTTACTACCATTTTATTTCCAAATCATGCGTTCCACATATCCAACGGTAATTTCATTTCTTTTACGTTCACCAAATGAGTTCATTACTGTGACGATGGAAATGAAATAACAAAATATTTTAATAAAATTCAATGTTTCATTTTTAAACGGGCAAAAAGGTTTTTTTCAAAAAGGAGTTTTTTTTATAAATTCTTTATTCTACACTGGATTTCCGCCAGCGGCTGTCCCCGCGTGTATTATTTTAATACCACAGGTAACTTTCAAAGGGCAGAAATTTTCCGTCTTATAATACTTATTGCGTAAAAACATACCATCCTTTTATTCTAGTCGGTTAAAAAGTAGCCTATTCTTCGTCAGAGTCAACTTTATCTCTGCACTAAGTTTCATAAAAATCGGTCCAGTGGTTTAGGCATGAAAGCGTAACAAACTGACAGAATTACTTTCGCATTTAAAATATTACTAACTCTCCGCCCGCGGCTTTGCCCGTGTGAATTATTTTAATAACACAGACAACTTTCAAAAGGCAGACATTTTTCTGACTTAATGCGTTAATACTTATTACGTAAAAACATACCCTCTTTTTAATGTAGTCGGTCAAAAGTAGCCTAAATCCTTCCTCAAGTTCAATTCTATCTCTTTACTAAATTTCATCAAAATCGGTTCACTGGTTTAGGCGTAAAAGCGTAACAGACAGACAGGAAGAGTTACTTTCACATTTATAATATTAGTAGGGAGTAGGAGGTAGTATTTTTCATCCTTGGCGCTTGGTGAAACTTCCTCATGTTAATATTTTATATAAAAAACACATGGTACCTTTCTCAGATTACTTATGGTTGAAATAATATTTTCGAACTAACGGACCAATTTCGCTTTTAACAGCGTCATCAGGGCTAAAATTTAAGCTACTAATGCTGTTTATATACTGACATATTTCCCCCCGAGCAAATAAGATAAAAACTGGTAATAGGCAGATAAGTAAACAGCATTAGGGTACAGTTTATATCCTTTAGGTACGGTACCATAAAAGATACCAAGTCACCTCTGTGGTGTAAAGGTACGGCTGTCGCCGAGTCGTCTTTTAAGAGTCGGGCAACTTTTCTTAAATGTTTTTCAGATTTTTCTGAGTAAGCATTACATTGATCGGGTTTGGAATATGCCCGAAGTGGCGATAGGCTTGCCACATACCACATCAGGGCCCTAGTACCTTGGTTAATCGTGGGTGTTGTTTAAGTATATCTACTACACTCACGAGTCGTGGATATACTAGCACACGTCTGCCTACCCCTTCGGGGAAATGGGCGTGAAAATACTTTGCTAAATCGGTGGTGCCTAAGTTGATTCACGTACTACATGTCAGGGTGAGCTCATCTGTGAACCGAAATCCTATTGGTGTTGAATCTCTCAGTAAAAATACAATAAAGCACATGTCACAAGTCCCAATCTGAACGTTGTCGCCCGGTTCGAGCGCCGCCTGAATTTAAAACACTCGTCCAATGTTCGACGAAAATCTATATTCTAAACGCAATAGGTTCGGTAAAGTCGATTCTATATACATTTCAACGTATTGAATTTCATAACTGCCGTGTAGAATACTTTTTGGAATGGAAATAATAAAGGTTTTATAATACTGATTTAAATCATGAATCTGTAATAACTGGAAATTACACTCCTAACATTTTTTTCGTGTATTAATATCATTGACTAATATGCATAAAGCAAGCGTATAATTCGTTAACTTCGGAGTTATGTCCATCTGTGAAATTAGATTATTAAGTTAAAAATACTGGAAATCACAATTCTAGCATTTTCCTTCATGTATTAATGTATCTAATAGTTTTTTTTAATGATAATGGAAAGCAAACAAGCAGACGGATTTTCTGATGGTAACAAATACACGTCGTCTATAGACACCAAAGGTGGAAATGGTGCGTTGCCAACCTGAAGCTGGGATGGTAAGCCTCTTGCGGGAATAAGTTTACCGGCTACCCTACCCTCCAAAACAAAACACGACAATAGCGAGCACTACCGCTATTGTGGCAGGAACATATAAGGCGGGGGTACCAATCCGGGCGAGTCCTTGCAAGACTCTACCACCTAGTCAATGTCACGGTTTTGGTGACGATAGCACCAGTACTCGCCTCTTACGAGCTGCCTGGGTGGAAGGCAGTTGGCCTATTCTACAACGGAACCCGGACCAACACGGGGGGATTTATTATACACTAAAACCTTTTTCACAGATAATTTTCCTAGTTGTTGAAAACTTTATGAAAATTCGTCTAATACTTTCCACGTTTAACGCGAATAAATTGACGAAAAGACGCGGCGGAAGACTTTGTGGAGGAATAATACAAAAATGATTTAAAATGAAACCGTAGGGCTACAACTGTGATTTTATGAGCATACATAGCATAGTATGTAATTCTCCTTCCAGGGCTGAGTTGGCTTAAGAACCCTTATCTGAATAAAACTCAATAAACCGCAACACACATTTTCAAACAGTAAAGTATTGAAGGGAACGTTTAACATGACACTTTCCTCAAGGGCGTGACAAATAAGACTTATTATTTCGTTTTATTTATTAGAATTGATCTTTTACGTTTCTTCTGGGAGTAATAAATGAAACACGTAACAAGTAACACTTAAAATATTGTACCAATCCCTTGGTACATTTTTTTATATACATAACATATCTTTAAGTCAAATATCTCGCGGAATAGGAAGAGTGTATCGAGTGTCAAGTATCACGATTCCTATGTAGTTTCCTAGCTTCCTCCGTATTTATTTTCTCTTCATACAAACACGTAATAAAAATTAAGTGCTAAAAAGCGGTCAATGACGCATATATTTAAGGCTCAGTCAATTCAGACACACGATGTAAAAATGCACAGCGCAGTCTATTTTGTCTGTCTGTCTGTTTGTACTCGCTAAAATCTGAAATGGTTGGACCGGTTTTGACGGGACTTTCTCTGGTAGAGAGTTAATTTAATAAGGAACGGCTTGGGTTTCTTTTATTTCAGAATGTTATATTAGAAATGTGTAAAATAAAACAATGAAACAAAAACGCAGAGGAAGTCGCGGGCACAGCTAGTTATATAATAAAAAACATATTTCTTTACGCCCAAGGTGGTAGGCAAAGATACTTATGCACCCACGATTAGCCGACGATATTAAGTTATAGTGAAAGGTGGAAGGTGGACAGGTACGTCGCCATATCAGGCACAATCCAATACCAGTTGATGTTATGTTTTTAATATTTTTATATATATTATTTTACCGTCAATCGATCTTTCCCATTGATACAAAGTGGGCGATAACGCCCTCTCGTAGGTGACGAGGGACCAAGAAACAATAGGGAGGCCCAGAAAAAAATAAAGTGGAAAATAAATAGGGGGCGCTACAAAATAACTACTTTTCAAAGTGAGTGTTGGACGAAATAAGTTTGGGAACCTCTACTACAGTCATTCAAGTTGTTAATATGCATGACCGACTAACCTATATAGATCCTAGACCACATGATCGACCATGAATTAGCCTCTTTTGTGAGTGGATTTACTCGAAAAAGGCAAAGCACCCACCCACCACCAATGCTCCCACGATTAGCCAACTATATTAACCTATTATGTAACCAAGTCTGTCGCCATATCGGACACAAATCCAATCCAAGGCTATGTTGTTTAGATAATCTGAAAAATAATATGGAAACAAGTTGCCCTACCCGGGAGTCGAACTCAGGATATTGTATACCAAATTCGATACTGACTCAACTGGGCAACAGAGGTGACAGAGGGTTTATTCTACCTTTTAAACTTTAACATAGATAGGTATATGTCCCGCGCTTTCTTTAATATACTTTTGTACTTTGCAACTTGAAGAAACGAACAATGACATGTTTTACGATTTATGCAAATTGTTATCACCGCTTTAACATATTTTTATGATAATGGAAGGCAAACAAACAGCCGGCTTTCCTAATGTTAAGAAATACACGTCGCCTTTAGAATAGGTAAGGCGGTGGTACTAATCCGGACGAGTCGTTGCAAGACTCTACCACCTGGTCAATGTCATGGGGTTGGTGACAATAAACCCTGTGCTCGCCTCTTACGAGCTGCCTGGGTGAAAAGCAGTTGGCCTATTCTACAACGGAACCCAGACCAATACGGAGTTAACTTTAATAAACTCCAGTGCTTGCCGCTATCACCATTCCGGAATAGAGAGAGAGAGAGAGAGAGAGAGAGAGAGAGAGAGTAATCAGTAAACTTTTTTACGCAGCCTTACATCATTACCAGATTCATATATCAGTTCATCGCTTAAGAAGATGTTGTCTGGTCATAACTGTGGTAGAACTATCAGTGGTAGACGGGGTTTTGAATGGAGATCACGGCTTGGTAAACGTATCATTAGGCGCCCTCCAGATACGAAGACCTACGACTTAAAGAGGGTAGCTGCCAGCTTGTAGCGTCTGGATGATGAAAGCGGGAGATCGGGTCTTGTAGCACAGTCTAGGAGACGTCTATTTCCTGCAGTGGACTGAAATATATGTATATAGATGATGTAATATACTATAAAATGTATTATCCGAAGGTGGTGTCAAAAGTCCCTGAAACCGGCGTATTTGTATAAAGAGATTAATGAACGTGGAGAAAGCTAGGCAAGTGTGCAGGGATAGTGACACTTGACACTCGGTGCTCTCTGCCTACCCAGCAAGGGATCTGGCGTGAAAATTTGTATGTATAAAAAAAGCATTAACAAATAACTCTCGCAATCGTTAAGCTTATACAGTCATACTGTATAAGCTTAACTAATATTACTTGTTAATTATTATTTAGTATGCTAATAATTAATGTTTTATTATTTAATCCATCATTTATACATAATCACTTTTCATAATACAAAAATGAAAATATAAATAACTACTCAACCAAAAGAATGAAGCTTAGGATATATTTGTAGGATTATTATGACAGGTTTTGTTCCGGGAGCTTAAGGGCAAGATATACGATTCGTTCATTCATTTAATACAAGACTAGGTATATAAGAAGATTATGATTATTAGGATATAAGATTATGTGAAAGCTATGTTTATATACTTAACATCAACATGTGTTGTTCGCTGCCTTATCTCATAAAAAATGTTGTAATACAACTCTCACTGTTGGTAATTCTGCTGCTCCTAATCAAAGTTATTTGAAGTTTTTTTTTAATTTTTTTTATACAAAAGAAGGCAAACGGGCAAGTGGGTCAACTTGGTAAGTGATCACCACCGCCCACGAACACCCGCAACACCAGATGCGTTGCCAACCTAATAAAAATGAGTATGTAGTTATTGCTATCTTCTTTCAACCCAAGTAAAAGAAAAAAACAAATGACTTTTAGTGCTGTCAGATTAGTTTTAATTTCAGATTATTTGGCAATTCTAGTAAAAGTTGAGCCTATATTTCTTAATATTTCGATTAAAGTCCGCATAAGTTATTGTGTTCTGACTAATTTGACATGATCAAAATGTCTCTTCTATCTGTTCCTTTTTTATTGAATTGGAAAAAATAGCATTTGCCTAAAATAATCAATAAAAAAAGGGCCTAATGATCACCAATATCAGACAGCCACTTAAAAAGTACAAGTAGTCCTACTATACAAGTACAAGTAATACTCATATTTGTAAGAATTGACAAACTTAGTCGCTCTAATTGAAAATCTGGTACAAGTAAAAATTGTTATATTAGTTACTAGCGACCCGCCCCGGCTTCGCACGGATATACTATACATGTTATATACATAAATACCTTCCACTAGAATCACTCTGTCTATAAAAAAACCGCATCGAAATCCGTTGCTTAGTTAGTAAACATACATAGGGGCAGACAAAAAAGTGACTTTATTTTATAACCATTTTATCACTACATAATATTATATTTAACCAACCAAGTTATAACCATTGCAATTCATGAAGTGATTGAAACGAAAGCAAGTATTGCTTTTGCGAAATACATAAATGATTTCGGCTTTATATCAGACGTAAAATTAAACCTAGGTTGACATTCCACGGCGACATTGTTCTTGTATTATTATTTTCTTATTTTATTTTAGTGTAAGGCAAACAAGCAAACCAATTTCCTGGTGGTAAGAAATGTCGTCACCTATAGACACCAAAGGTGGTAATGGTGCGCTGCCAACCTGTGGCTAGATGTTCAGCCTCCTGCGCATGTAAAATTTACCGACTCTTAAAGGTATAGAGTGGAGTCCCTCCGACAAAAAAAACGACAATGACGAGCATTGTCCTTTCACGGAAGAAATGGAATGGAATCACGCGGTGGTGCCTGAATATCTGAGTCGTTGCAGGACTCTACCACCTAGTCAATATCACGGTGTTAGTAACAGGTTAACCTTCACTCGCCTTTTAGGAGCTGCTTGGTAGGTAACACGGGGAAAATTATCGGAGAGTGGTGTCAGTGTCTCCAAAACCAGCGTGTTTGTATTAACAGAGTAATAAATGTGAAGGTAGTTAGGCAAGTTTGTAGAAAAAATGACACTTGACACTCTATTCACTCAGCCCATTCTGCAAGGCACGGGGCGTGAAGATATGTATGTACGTAAAATAAACAAGAATTCTGTAGAACTCCTATTACAACCTAAACAGTGTCAAATAAACAGAATATGAATAAAAACCTCCTTATATAGGCCGTGTAAACTTGGTCCCATTATACCTTACATCGTCTGTTTTTAGGTTAAGAGTCTCCCTCCATCTTTTTATGAGTTATCGTATGACTAAGGGCTAGACCCACCCATTCCTGATGCCATAAGAGCACATCACTTTCGTGTTCTACTCTAGACCATGGGGTACCCGGTTTACTAACGCATCAGGTTCAATATCTCAGTAAGTAAGGCGGCACGTATTTCTGAATGGTTTCCTTTGAATCCATGGGAATATTTTCAAAAAAAATAAATTAACTATTTTGCGTCTCGTAATAATAAAAATATGTATTTAACTGCAAAGGTTAAATAATTATTTTAAACGAGCAATTCTTGTATATTTATTTATATATATTATTTAGTATCTGGGAGGTTCTAGGGGTAAAAAAATAATCTAGATAGATCTAAGTCTGAAATTGCGTAAATCACGACATCTATTTAACTCTGTCGATAGCACTTGGTGTAAAATAGTATAGACTCCGGTTTCGACTTACCAACAGATGCCATTTTTTTCAAGTAGGCAAAAGCATATAATGTCAGTGCTTGTTCTTGGTTGGTTCTCTGGTGTCTATAGGCGACGTAAATTCCTTATCATTAGGGAATCTGTCTGCTTATTTACCTACCATAAAAAAGACAACTAGTAAGAAGCACCCATAGGTTTTCCGAGACCCTCCCAACAAAACCACTGATGGAAGAGTGCTTTCCAGGAAATCGCCCGAGTAATGATTAACTGCCTTATTCCTATCCCGTAACAATACGGTCGTGTTCCGATCCGAAAGGTACGGTAGCTGGTATATGCCTAATAGCCCAGCCATAGGACAGTGGCGCTTACTGTTGTCTGTTACCATCAGAAAACCATTTGCTTGTTCACCTTATACCATAAAAAATAGCTGCTCCCAGTCAGCCAATTCTAGTGAACAAGATTTTAAGTATCCTCTATACGGAAGTAGATAAATTATTTTTTTTTGTTTTTTTCTCTCTTCTCTTGGCTTAGAACCGATTAGGTGAGCCATCCCAATATTTTTTTTCGGAAATACATTTACTGGAAATGTAAGTATTATATTTCATAATAATATGTTATCTATACAAATAAATGAAGTTGGAGTGTCTGTATATAATATCAAAATAACCGCTTTCTACTAAATGTATGTTTTGACTGTCTATTTGTCTGACTGTTTGTATCCGCTAATCTCCGAAACGTACCGATTTGGAGGGGCCTTATGTAATAAGGAATAGCTAAAATTATTTTAGAATTTTATTTTAGAAATGTATAAAATAATAAGTCAAAAGTCAAAAAAACCTTTTTAGAAAAATCTTAATTATTATTTTGCGAGTTTCTCTCAACGAGCTCTTTCATTTTATACCTATATTGTAGAAGTGCTTTAAAAACAACTATTCCACCATCTTCATTGATCCGCCATATTGGATTTAGAACGATCTCATGTACGTTGTCGTGCATTGTCATCCAAATTAAACGTGTATACAAAATTTCAGCTTTATCGGGTGAAGATATCTACTTCAAAATTGAATTCTAAGATTCCACCCGAACATACATACTTACATACATACAAAGCAAGTTAAATAAAAGCTTTTAAAATATTGAATAAAAACGCGGATGAAGTCGCGGGCACAGGTGGTAATATAATATTCATCATAAAACGTCCTATCAAGTAACAAAATACAGAGACATATGAGATAGTAAATGAGAAAAACAGAATCATTTTCATCACGAAGTTCCTTCGATATGTTTTCCGTTTTTTCGTAAACAGGAAAAACTATTATTCGCAACAGTGAACGCCTCAATTTCCGTAACATTTTTTATACACGAACCGAACTGTACGTTCACTCTGTGATTGATAACAAAAGAGATAACATGATTATAAAATTGCCAGAATGGTATTTGTTGGAAAATAAAACCTTTTAAATGTTTGTTATATACATATTATATATTCTATATCCCTAATACAAATAAATAAAATTGGAGTATCTGTATGTAACGTAAAAACAACCGCTTTTAACTAAATGCATATATATGTTTACAAGGTACATATAACAAAATAACGTTTTTTAGAATGTTTGTCTGTCTGTCTATCTGCCTTTTCGTACCCTGTACCCGCTTACCTCTGAAGCGGCTGGACCATTTTTGACGGGATTTTACTGACAGATAGCTGATGTAATAAGGAGTAACTTAGGTTACTTTTATTTTAGAAATAAATAAAATAAAGTAATTAAATAAAAACGCGGACAAGACAGCTAGTAATATTATAAATTCGAAAGTAGCGCTGTGTGTCTGTTACGCTTTCACACAGGCGAATTTTGAATCTTTAAATTTGGCATGAAGCAACGTTTTATAGCACATATAAAGGTAAAATTCTTAATATTTTATTTATATCACATTAATCGTTGTAAAATTACCTACAGGATTGTATGGAACCCTGGTGTAGTCAAACCCTGTAGGTAATTTTCTAAATAACGTTTACAAATGTGAAAAAACACTTACTCGCTAAAAATTAATATACATACTAAACTAATAATTTCAAAAAATATACAAGTCTCAAATTTCACTGTAACAGTGAAATATTTAAGAAAATCTCGAGGCATGTCTGAAATAACAAGTGTGAAGTGTATCCGGGGGGGAGCTGAGCTTAATTTGAACATTCCATTTAATACAATCCACTTGGATTAGCGAGTCACGTTTCAAATTGAAGTATATTTAAATATCCATAGCAATAGACGTGAAAAGACTTAAATAGATTAAGTAAGAAAAAACACAACTCATATTAATATCAAAAAGAGCAAATAAATATATTCACGCCCATACCACCGAAGAAGTTAGCAGAGGTATTTAAATGGTAAAATATCCTTTTTTATGGCATAGCACAGCGAACAAGCCCACGAGTCTCCTGATGGTAAGAGATAACCGTGGCCTATAGATACCGTAGTTTTTGTAGGTACTTAGTTGTCCTGTGGCTGGGTTTTTAGGCCTGGTGTGCAAATCTACTAGCTACCCTACCCTCCGGACCGGAACACGACATTGTCATTATGGCAGTAGGAATAGGTAAGGCGCTGGATCCCTATCCGGGCGAGTTGCTGCACAGCACTCTACCACCAGTGCTCATGTTGGTAGTAACCCAGTTAACCTATGACTATTAACCCCTCCAGTGAAAATCGTAGTATGCAAAATCTTAAAGAGAACTGACGTGTTCCAAATGAGAGGATGGCTTAACAATTTAGGCTTGGTCAGGACATACGACTAAAGTGATAATCCACTATTATACAAAAACATATAAATATATATAAATTGTATATAAATCCGTACTAATATTATAAATGCGAAAGTAACTCTGTCTGTCTATATGTTACGCTTTCACGTCTAAACCACTGAACCAATTTCTTGAAATTTGGTACAAAGATAGAGTTAGCCTTGAGGAAGAGCGTAGGCTACTTTTTAATCGACTATAATTAATAGAGGGTATGTTTTTACGCAATAAGTATTATAAGTCGGAAAAATATCGGCCCTTTAAAAGTTATCTGTGTTACTAAAATAATTCACGAGGGCGTAGCCGCGGCCGGAAAGCTAGTAACTAATATAACCCAGAAGTGAGCAAATTATATGCTTGTGTTATGGGTGTTAGACAACGATGTTAATACATATAAATACTTATGTATGACATTCAATCAAGTAACTAAATACATATAATGAAAAATGAAAAAATCCGAATGATAAATCTCATAAAAATATCACAGTATTAACCATATAATATCATCTGCAATGGAAGCCACCCAACCAACTAACGTTCATATATCGCATGATAATAAAGCATTTTATCACGACCGTATAAAAATTGAGAAGCTTATTTAAAAAGCTCATTTCATATTCAACAGGCACCACGTTCATTTATTGAGCGTTTTACATTCAGATATTTTTAACAAAATAACTTCATTTTGATTAGTCCTCATTGTTATGGGTACTGTTCTAAAGACGTTAAGTATGGTCAAAATTCATAATCGACCTGAAGCAATGTTAAGCTTTTGCCAACCTTCAAATCGGAAAACGATAAGCAAACTCTTACATTATTGTAGTGCGAAATGCGATGCACGTAACTATACAAATAAATAAAATTGGAGTGTCTGTATGTAATATTAAAATAACTGCTTTTTACTTTTTAGATTTTTTGTCTGTCTGTCGGTTTGTACCCGCTAATCTCCGAAACGGCTGGATCGACTTTGACGGACAGACAAGAACGGCTTAGGAATTTTATTTTAGAAATATATAAAATAAATTAGTTTAATAAAAACGCGGATAAAGTCGCGGGCACAGCTAGTTTTTAATACATTTAAAGATAAATTAAATTAAAAAAATATCATCACATAAATTAAATCAACTATGTATTTAAGGTACTTAATCGGATAAGGGTTAATGGTGGATTGCATAAAATTGCTTCGAAAATAAGCCATTATTTTTCGTAAAAAGTAAATGACAAAAAATGCTATTGTGGGCTATCCATAAGAGGTAGACATATACCATCGCGGAGTTTTCTGTAGACCTTTTTAAGTTGTACAAATATTCAGTATATTATTTTAACAAATCTCGTAGGGTTCAGTCTGCGTTTGCAATGTAAGCGGAAAAAAATGTAATTATTTACGACATCACATTAAATACCTTAAAAATTGCAGTATTCCTCTACTCAATATTGAATGTTATTAAACATATAAACCTTTCTCTTTAATCACTCCATCTATTAAAAAAACCACATCAAAATCCGTTGCTTAGTTTTAAAGATTTAAGCAAACATAGGGACATAAGGACAGACAGAGAAAATGACTTTGTTTTATAATATGTAGTGATTGTAACGTAATACGTGTAAACAAGCGAAATATATTTTATGTAATTGGTTCCTCCGAAACTGCTTTGACGTTTGTGACAAATTTTTGTATTAAGTGTCATCCTCTTGATAATACGCTTTTAATGAAAAATATATTCTAATTAATTCTGACGTTAGATGGCGCTAAACGTTATCCGATTGCGGTACCCATGCCTGAGCTACTTAGAACAATATTACCAATTATTTTGACGTCTGAACCTACTCCTATTTGCCGATTTATCCTTGGACTTTATGCTATATGTCTTAAAATACGTTACTTATTAAAATTAATTAGGTTTTTTATGGTTGTGTAATTGGAAAACAAACATAAATGGAATAGTCGCACATCTGAACGCGCGGTAAATCTCATGGGATGTTCCCACGACGTCTATTTATCTAAAGCAAGGGCATGACACTTGTAACAATTAATTAGTTACAAAATGAACAATTCGTGCTTTGCCTTATGACTAGTGATCACAGACTGAAGCTCAAATTTACGATTGCGTAAAATACTATTTACTATTATTACAAAGTCGGTATTTATTTTCCAAAGGTGTAAAGTTGATTAATGTGTACGGGAAAGTGGGATGTAATTCGTACTAATATTATAAATGCGAAAGTTACTCTATCTGTCTGTCTGTTACGCTTTCACGCCTAAACCACTAAAACGATTTTTATAAAATTTAGTACAGAGATAGAGTTGATCTTGAAGAAAGAAAATATTTTACTTTTTAACGAACTACATTAAAAAGAGAGTACGTTTTTGCGCAATAATTATTATAAGTCGCAAAAAATTCTGCCCTTTGAAAGTTGTCTGTGTTATTAAAATAATTCACGCGGGCAAAGCCGCGGCCGGAAAGCTAGTTTGTAATAATATCAAACTTGGATACAATGTCCAATGCTATGAAAAATTAAATATTCCTCACTTAAAATAATCTACATGAAAACTAAGTATTTTGTAAATGTCATTATCATAATTTTTTTTCTTAGTTTACCCAACAAACTCTGTTTTACTCCCACATGGGACAGGGACATGTGGGGGCACATTGATTAATAATTAATATTATAAGTATTAAGGGAAAAAATATTTTTCATATTTCCTTTGGATTTTCTTAGATTTTTTTAGAAATAAATTCACAACAGAAATCATTCGGAACAGTAATTTATAAACAACTAGCTGTTGCCCGCGGCTTCGCCCGTGTGTAACAAACGTATATACATATATATGTTCACGCCAGGTCCCTTTAATACCCAAAGGGACCTGGCAGAGAGTATCGAGTACCAAATTTCACGATCCCTGCATACTTGCCTAGCTTCCTCCACGTTTATTAATCTCTTCATTCAAACACGACGGTTTGTTTTTTTAGAAATAAATTCACAAAAGAAATCGTACAGAAGAGTAATTTATAAATAATGTGACATTTGAATTCATATACAAATTTCTCCTGTCGCCACTACCGGACACTAACTTCTACGGTTTGTTGGGGATAGGTGCAAAGTGATCAGTAAACCTGGTGTCAATTACAGATTACTTTGAGGCTTAAACTTTTTATTATCGCGTAAATTTAACACATCTCCTAAAATAGCTTTTTAAATTAAAAATAACAACACTGATCCTTTTTGTGAGATATTCTATTGCTCATTTAATTCAGACTAAAAAGCCAGGAACCAGACTTTTCCCCGTGTTGGTCCGGGTCTTCTATGTAGAATAGACCAACTGCCTTACTACCAGGCAGCTCGTAAGAGGCAAGCAAAGGTTAACTGGGTTACTATCAACATGACCACTGGTGTTAGAGTGCTGTGCAGCAACTCGCCCGGGTAGGGATCCAC
>DVZL01003708.1:0-13672 GCA_018236625.1 Lasaia peninsularis
CAACAATCTTAACCGTGCGCATTGAATAGATGGTGCTTTATTAACTTGGTAAATCAAAGACGGTTAATTTTAGGAATGTCAAATTTTGTGAGGGCATGCGTTGTCGTATTCTAATGCTGATTATGCAATAAAATGAAAATCGCAAAAATGAAGATCCAACATTCTTAATTGCCACGGTCGATATCTACCCGTCCTTATTAAAAACCCTTTAGATAAAAAATCTGGATTACCATATATTTTGAAAATAATAGGAAGGATGGATTTGGTAATAATAGGAAGTAATGACGCGTTGCTGAATTGAGGCCGAAAGCTTAAGCTTCTTCTTTAAGTTTACAACTACTCTCCTCTCCAAATTGGAACTCAATAAAGATAAGAACTGATATTATAGAGACAGGAATAAAGCGTGTGAGTTTTTAGCAGAATCCGCTATCCTTTGTTTGCTTTGTTTATCCCTGTATCTGGATAGCTGGCGATGGAGTTGTTACATCCCGACGCCACCGTAAATTGTTATACATGTTAAATATCGCCTGTTTGCTCGAGCATAAATATTGTCTGACTGACGATTCCGGGTTCCATTCCCGTGTAGGACAAATATTCCATGAGTTTTTCAATGTATCTAAAAACATAACGATGCCTGGAGCTGGATTTGCCAGGTCTGTCACTTAATATCATTGGCTAATCGTGGGTGCATACGTATGTATCTCTGCCTACTTCTTCCAGGAAATGGGTGACGATATTTATTTTTTAAATAAAAAAAATACCAAATTCATATCGTCGATAAGCTACCACGTTTCTGACCGACCTTGGTGTTTCGTGGCTCCACATCTGTACTGACGATCTCGTAAACTACATACCCCTTCCTTCCACGTTCTGGGGAGGGTGTTTGACCGGTAATTAGGTAAATAACCTGCCGATAAGAAAGCAAGCGTGATACATATATTCGGATGTGGGTGATTCACGAGTCGCATTGTCCTCGCTTTGGTGACACGGAATTGGGTTATTCGTTACTTCTTTTTACTTATCTGCAAGGAAGGGTTATGTGTATCACGAATATTTCTTTACGTACCTATGTATCTAATAATGCATTTCCTGTATATATATTTATTTGCAGGCGATCTCAGAAACGGCTCTAACAAAAATTTTGTACCTGGGGGCTTTGGGGGGTAAAAAAACAAGTCTTGGTCTTATGAAATTACGAAATCACGACATCTATACAAATCTGTCGGTATCACTTGGTTGTAAAATAGCACCGACTCCAGTTTCATGGACTTACCGTCAGATGGCATTTTTTTTAAGTAGAAAAAGAAAAACCAAGTGAAGCTCGGTCGCCCAGTTACTAAACAGTTTATATAAAAAAATATTATACAAATTTAATAAATCAATAAAATGATATTTATTATGCAACGGCTGCACCGATTTTGCGGGGACTCACTGGCAGACAGCTAATGTAACAAGGAATTGCTTAAGCTATTTTTATTTTAGAAATTTCTTTTAGAAACGTATAATAAAATAATTAATAAAACGCGGACGAAGTCGCGGCCACAGCTAGTATTAACTATTTCAAAAAGTATTCGACCATTTGCCAAAAAAATTACACGTGACCACCATTGAGCTATGCCAAACACAACACAAACCTATTTATTATAATTCTTATTAATTGTCGTGTAGACAAAACAAAGAGTTTTTATGAAAAAAGGCGTAATGTTAAAAAATATCCAGCCAAGTGCGAGCTGGACTCGCGTTCTGTAAAAACGGCAAAAATGACGGAACCCGTCACATAATTCTGTTTTTAGTATTTTTGTGATAGCGGCAACTAAAATGCACTTAATGTGAAAAATTCAACTATTTAGCTCTCACGATTTAGCTCTCTGATGACAGATAGACACACAAAACACAGCGCAATCTCAATATAGGTTCCAGTTTTTACCTTTAGCGTACGGAACCCTAAGAAGTAAAAAATCGTCTATTTTTTATTTAAACGCCCATCAAGGAAGTGCGTGAAATACGCAAGGACGAGAAGTACATAAATAATAGTGCGTGTCGACTGTTCCAGGGTGGTTAGTGATCATCCGTGGTGGGTTTCGTCACGCGAATATAAATTTGACAAAGATATTGTATGTATAGATTCGCCTATATGATAATTAATGTCGAAAAATCCGATTGTTTTATATATCGGTTTATCTGGCTCTACATAGTATAAAACAGTCGGTTCCCACTGTCTCTCCCTATGTATGCTTAGATTTTGAAAACTATGCAACGGTATTTTAATACTTTCTGGGATAGAAAATACGAAAATGTAACCAAATATATCAGGTAAAATGTTATAAAAAATGCTTTCAGTTACACTTATATGTTATTATCAATTAAAAAAAACAATCCTCTATCTGTGTTTGCGAGTTGCGACTTTCTCCGCGTTTGAATTTAATGTTTTTACATAATTCTAAAATAAAATGAGCCTAAGAAACTCTTTATTGCATCAGAGATTAGTCGGAAGAAACAAGCAAAAATGGTAAAAAAGTTAGTTTGTTATATGTACTGTATATACATGTAGATATAATACTCCAATTTTATTTTTACGTCTAGATAGTACAAAATGTTAATACGTGAGCTCTTATAAACCCGTTTTTTGCTAGTATAAGTTTATCTCCTATTTTATGACATATCTTGCAAATAAGTTTTCATTTAGGTGAAAAACTGTAATAAATTTCAGTCTGAAATATTCAAGAGCGAAGCTCAGACCACAGATTTTTCAAATGAATTGCATATAAACATTAGAGATATAACCCCCCGTCTGCAGTCTGGAGTCTAGACGGGTGTAGACATCTAACCTGTAGGTAGTTTTAACTATCTAACAGCTGATCGCAATATAAACATTCAGTGTTTTGTTAGCGCGCGTACGGTTCGCACGTCTCGAATGTGCTCAAGTCGATTTTTTCTTTTTTTTTTAAAAACGAGTGTTAATTAATTTATGTAAATATGATTTTATTTATTGTAATATTGTATCTAATGAAAATAGTTTCAAATATTTATTTTATTTCTCAAAATAGCAGTATCATAAAATAACTTATCTTAAGGTTCCATAATTAAAATACTTAATTTATTTTAATAATTGTTTTAAAATTAATTTATTCATAATAAATGTTATGAAATTAAAATGAAGATAAAATATTCCCAATTCCATATAACAACGTCTTTGTTATAAAATTATTTACAATTTTAAAGTTTTAGATTTATTTAAAATAAAAGGCAGACCTTCCTGAATTTGCCATCCAACAGTCCATATTTTACATGAAAAATCACATGAACTGTTTCACATATTACTCATAATTGAAAATTTCGCTTTTTACAGCATCACCCGGGCTAAAACTTAGTTAGCGAAACCGGTCGGCTATTTCAAAAATAATTTTCAATTAGAAATAGTGTGTGAAAAAGTACATGTGTATTTTCATTTAAAATAGTAATAAACGGAAGTTTCATCAAGCGCCAACGGTAAAAAATATAGAATACAATCTAACTGTCAAATATCTATGAAATTGAAACAGCCGCTTAGGAAAAAGATAACAGAGGGAATGACTTTTATACTTATAATATACTAATAGTTTCGTGCAGCTTAGCCTTACTAATTTTGCTGCTGTTACTGTCTCAACTTTTAATTGGTTCTAATGTTTTTCTTTATGAAAGAAGTGACAAATCGGCTAGATACATCTGGTAGAAAGTTATCTTCGACAACCATGAACGGCAAATACAGAGGTCTTAATATCCCATTGCCAACCTTTCAAAAAAAAAACCTTTTTTTGAAGACCTCTTATATTTTTTCAGTAGATAAAATCTGTCAAATAATGCTAGTTTATCGAATCGATAAAGTATTTATAAAGAAAAACAATTCCTTATTCCATTACCTCTTCAAGCCCTGTTCGAACTTTGCACCCGCTATATTTAGTTACAAAAACATAGACTTATTTATACGAGCGGCAAAAGGTTTAAGCGCTGAAATATACAAAACAAATTCGTACTACCTACACGATTTATAACTAAAGAACGTCGTGACCAATATTTGTGATCTTTTGTTGTTTTAAATTATAACTGTTAAAACTATGAAAAATATTAGAAAAAAAAATATGGCACGGCAAGGGGGGTATGAAGTTCGCCGCGACAGCTAGTTTATAATAAATTCTAATTTATGTTTATTAAGCTGTACAGTATCGAATAAAAATATTTCCTTTGTTCGTTGTTATAAACTATGAAGGCTGATAAAAAATTCGGATACATTTTTTACACCGACTCGCACTTGACAGGTTCTTTGTTTGGCCGCGTTCTGTGTTAACTGATCCGTGCCAATATTTAGCTCGAGCATTCCCTTGTGTAGCATTTTTAACCTTCTTAATATAAAACAAAGTAAATTAGTAATTGAGCTTCGGTGGCCTAGTGGTACGCGTTTCGAAATTCCATTCCAGGTAGTCCAGGTTCGAACCCCACCATACACCAATGAGTTTTTATAACTTAAATACCCACATTTTCTAAGTGCTCTTTCGGTAAAGAAAATTACCGTGAGGAAATCCGAGATTTATGTCTTGTCACTTGTCATATCATGAGACCTAATATCTACGGCTAATCGTGGGTGCATAAGTATGTACCTTTGCCTACTCTTTAGGGGATTTATATTATTCTATAGAGAAAGAGTTCCCTTCTCCGGTAGTTCGGGCATGTGGGAAAAATGAAACATGAAAGATTGGCAAGACAGATACACAATTAGAATGTGAATTGCTGTGCCAGATTGACACTCCACGACCAAATTGCTTGTGTGTTATCCAAGGGTGGTGTTAAGAGTCTCCGAAACCGGCGTGTTTGTGAAAAGGGTATTGAATATGGAGGAAACTAGGCAAATATGGAGTGATTGCGACACTTGGCGCTTGATACTCTTTGTCTTCCTCGCAAGTGACCTGGCGTGAAGATATGTGTGTATGTATGTATGTGTAAATTAGTAAATGACAAAAGGACGATGTTGCCTCAAGTATCAGGCTAGGTACTAGGAGATTATGACTCTTATGTAAGTTTAATCTACGAGTATAAGACTGTGATTGTTTGAGTACAAGCTTACTGGTTGTCTTGCTTTCTCTTTGTTGGTGATGTGCCCCTTTGAACAATATAGGAAATATATTATAACCTCATAAGCGGTGAATGTCAGTGTCTTTGTTACTTACTTACTGTGACTGTGGTAGACTAACAGCGTCGACTCGCTCGGATTTGTTCCACTGTAGCTGTTTCTGTCGCCGTAGCGTCAGTGCTCACCTATCGTGTTACGGATTTAAGTGGCGTAATTAAAATCCCAATAGAAGATTGAAAACACACAGCCCCCTTGAAGGGCAATAGGCGATATATAATATTCACCATTTAGAAATTCATGTAATCTTTCGCCTTGCAAATCCTATAGACAATTTAAATCAGAACACGTCAATGTTGAGCATTAATTTAGACAATATAATTAATGGAACAATATTAAAATGTATTCAAAACATATTTTTTGACGCAAAAACCAACATAGCAATAACGTTATTATATTATTATGTAGGTTACACAAAAAATTAAAGAAAAAAATATTAATCATAGTAGGTATGCATATATATGTTTTTAATAAATCAATATATATGTATTAAAAAATAACTAGGTTAGAAAGTTTATTTTTTTAAAGTTCATACTTTTTATTTTATTATTTGGTTTATAGTTTTTTGTTTCAGGATTTGTAATACAAAATGTTAAGTGTTAAAAAGTTTTTGTAACCGAAATATACTCTAATTGAAGTGAAATGTTTTGTATGTTTGGTCGCAGTAAGTATATATTTTTTTAATCTAGTATATCAAAAGTTTAACTTTAATATGATTGAGTAAGTTATTATGGCCTGTTAGAGAAGTGGTATTTTACTGTTGTGTAAGCAAATTATATGCTTTTCTATGGGTGTTTATTTACGATACTAATAAACTCAAGGGTACTGGAATACATTTAATCCAGAATCAAAAACAGAATAAATTTTACATTCCAGTTTATTAACATAAAGGTCTGTCGATCAAAATAAAAAAAAAAGTTGAGAGGTGTCAAGGGACACCCGGATGGAACGAAATTTACGATTATTTTTTTATTATAATTCCTTCACTAATTAATCGATAATGAAAAAAAAATAATCGTCGCGACACCCCACACTGTTCAATGCGAAATAGAAATGAAAATATCTGGCTTGCTTCCTATGAGAGAGAGAGACAGACAGAGAAACTTACGCACGCCGCACAGTGCTATTACTATACTATTAGAACAAAAAGTGTCGTTACAAATTTTTGTGAGTTTTTTTTCGGTCTAGCCCCCTTTCACAATGCGCGATAAGGAACTTCGTTCCAAAAAATACTATCGAAAATCAACTTTTGGTACCTATCACGTCATTGCTTATCCATTCCTAAAATTGTTCTTATACTTATATAATCGTAATATATAACAAATTTGAAATAGACAAAAAAATTTGCAAAGAAACAAAAAGTCCGTCGACATGCCGATTCCCAAAAAAATTTAATGTCATGTTAAAATATGTTTAGATTTTTGACACAAAAGTTTATGTCCAGGTGTTTTCATGCAAAAAGACTACATCCTTACGATTTAAATGGACTACTCCGGAAGATTATAACAATAAATGCACACTTATTAGGGTTTCGTAACCAAACGGTAAAAACGGAATCCTATTACCTACTAAAATTTCGCAGTCCGTCTGTCAGTCTGTCGGTCTATTTGTCTGTCTATCACAAGACTGAATCTTATGAAACGTGACAGCGAGGTCGTTGAAATTTTCACAGATCATGTTGCCGCCAGAACAATAAATACAAAATATAGAATAAAGAAATAACTAGAAGGGCTTCCATACAGCGAAGGAACCGGCTTGATAAATAGATGTCGCTATCCATATTTAGATTGCGGCTGTAACGGCCCGCAGTAGTCGCTCAATATATTATTAGAATATCTAGTTTATATCCACTTCAAAATAAACAATGAATATTAAATGGTTTAAACCGTGATTTTTTGCTGTTTTTTATAGATATGGACATGGTACAAAACCTTACGTGCGCGATCCGACTCGCACAAAAGAGATGCAATTTTCCACCTTTTATTTTATAATAATTACGATTATATCTGTGACGAATTATCTAAAACTTTGTTAAATTTTTATTTTTGGAAGAGTGTTTTACGCAAAGCTCGTCCAGTATTTTTTCCCAATATCGTATATATTATACTCTAAGTTGAGTGTTTAGCAATGAAAATAGAAAAATATTGAAAATCGTTTGACAGGTGAACGCCTTTCAGAACACCCTTTGTCGTCCGTGCGTTGACCCAGGTTCAAGTCTAGACTATTTTCTAGACTGGCTGATCCGCGGTGTCTGATTTCCTGTATGCAGTTAAAATTACAGGATGATTAAAAATATGTTTATAACACATCAGTTAACTTTGTTACATTATATATCGTCTCTGTGGTGGAGCATAATCGGCGTCGGACTTTGACAAGGTCCCGGATTCGATTCCTGGTATCTGCAATTAGTCCTTATGATTTTTTTCGGTATGTCCGATAAGGCGACGGTCCGGCCATTTTTCACATCATGGGACCTAATATCGTTGGCTAATCCTGGTTGCATATGTTCCTCTGCCTTACCTCTTCGGGGATTTCAAATATCTTTAAAAGAGTAATTCTTGTATATACATATATTTATTAATTTATACCGGCGATCTCGGAAACGGCTCTAATGATTTGTAGGTTAAGAAATTGATTTAGATAGGTCATGTCTAACAAAAACTACAGTTAGAAATTGGTCTAGATAGGTCCAGTTCTTATGAAAATGCGAAATCGCGACGTCTATACAACTCTATCGGTAGCACTTGGTGTGAAATAGTACCGAATCCAGTTTCGTAGATTTACCGTCAGATGGCAATTCTTTCAAATAGGCGAAACCTTAATATACTGACAAAAAAGAACTACCGAGTGCAACTCGGTCGCACAGGTACTTGATAATAAAGCTTTAAATATAGCGTGAAATAACAAATAAAAAAATTTATTACTAATTATTTTTAAATTGATGGAGCAATATTTTTTAAATCCAATTAATTCTATTTGTATATAAAATATTATAATATATACTTAGTATAAGTAAATATATAGACCAACTGCCTTCCTACCAGGCAGCTCGTAAGAGGCGAGCATAGGTTAACTGGGTTACTACCAACATGACCACTGGTGGTAGAGTGCTGTGCAGCAACTCTACCACCAGGTAGTACCGGGTAGGGATCCACCGCCTTACCTATTCCCTTTCCTGCTATTTTATTATTTATATATTTATTGTTTTATTACACGGACCACAGAAAATAGTAACAACAAATGCGTGAATCTGTATTGTCAATTTCTTTTTTGTTTGACTATCCTTCAATAACATGAAGTCCTAGAAGTGCCAGCTGAACAATGAAGACGTATAAAATGTCAACGAAAATGGAGAAACTGCGACGTTAGACAAATGTTAATGACATTAAAGTATCTTTCCATGACGTATCTTTTTACTAAAATACTATACATAATATGTCGTTACTTGTAAATAAGCTAATAAGCAATAGAATAGAATAGAAAATGTTTTATTTCACATACACCTTACAAGCGGTTCTCGTGACGTGTCTAAATAATTCTAAAATTTACCACCCGATCGGAACTCGACTACCCACTGAGAAGATCCGGCGAAAGAAATTCAGCGAGCTTGTCTTTTTTCTTATTTTCTAAATACATACATTTTACATTATCAACAATAAAAGAGATTGAAAGCGGAGCAATCAATCAAAACATTTTTATCATCTACATAATATTATTCTGCACCGTTATAATAATATCTGTTTTATATACATATAATTTAGATTTAAGACATATTTTTGTCTATATTTGTAAAAAAAATTATACATTGGTGCATAAATTACCTATTATAGATAGATATGTTTTCGAAATAAAATTTTTATTTTTATGAAAATTATGTTATCTACTCTCAAATTTGATAGATAAATATAAAAAGGGAGACAATAAGTTTAAATTTTAAAAGGCTCCTAAACAATTGACAACTCGACCCGACCAATAGATGTCGCTATCCTTATTTACATCGCGGTAAAGACGAGATGCAGTCGCTCGATATATTGCAGTGTGTTTCTTGCCGTTTTTATAGAAAAGGTTATATATAGTAATATATTCGGCACGGAACCCTTCGTGCGCGAGTTCGACTCGCATTTGACCGGGTTTTCTTATCTACATATTAAAATTGATTTTTATTTACAGGTGAGTGTTTTAAACCGTGGGAGACAGACCAACATGAGGAAAAACCTTCGGTAAGGTGACCTTTTCATATATATTTACTCAATGCACTGAATAGTGATGCTGGAGTGCTGTGCAGCAACTCGCCCGGATAGGGATCCACCGCCTTACCTATTCCTGCCGACATAATGATATTGCCGTGTTCTGGTCCGAAGGGTAGGTAGCCGGTAGACTTGCACATAAGGTCTAACAGCCCGATCACAGGGCAGCGATGCACCTACAATATCTATGGTGTCTATAGGCCACGGTTGTCTCTTACCATCAGGAGACCCGTGTGCCTGATCGCTGTCTTATACTATAAAAAAACGACGCGTTGCTAACTTTAAAGTTAGTGTGTAGTTAAGGGAAGTATCCGTAGTTTACCACTTTGTTTATGTTCACGTTGAGATATGGCTGACAAAATCAATCTTTCTTCAAGCGTATGTGATTCCAAATATAATCAATTTTTGAATTAAAAATGTTGAAGCGAAAACGGAATTTACATGCAAACATGTTTTAAAAAGTGGGAAGGTCGGGGTCGCGGTTTCGATTCCCAGTTAGGGCAACTTGTTCTATAAGTTTTTTCTGATTATCTTAAAAACACCGTTGCCTCAGATTTTTTTTTGCCCGATATGGCGACGCACTTGCCACCTGTCACATCACGGGACCTAAAATCGTTGGCTAATCGTGGGTGCAAATATGTACCTCTGCCTATTCCTTCGTTAATATGAGCGGGACAATATTTATTTATTAAGAAACACAGTGCGTATGTTATGTTATTAGATAGTATTAAGTTATATTTTTAATAATTTTGTATTAATTGTGGAAAATTATTGCTCAATGACGGACACGGCGCATAGGCTGACTAGAAACAAACGTTTGATTTCAAAATACATTTAAAAAAAGATTTTTATTATAATGTGTCCAATTAAGAAATCCGTTACTCAAACGCGAATACATCACGTAGTAATCGAGTTATTTATACTTTCACTCCCATCTTAACCTTAACGACCCACTTTTTCCGCAAAAACTTACTTGTTGTTTATGTAACCCTAACACTTCTATCTAGATACAAATATTATTTACGACAACATATGTACGGTAAAATAAATAAATAAATGAATATCGTCACGGCTATATTCCCGAAAGGGTCGGCAGAAGTACATACTTGTGCACTCACGATTAGCCGACGATATAACGTCCCATGATGATATAGGCGGCAAGTCCGTCGTCATATTTATACAAATAAATAAAATTGGAGTGTTTGTATGTAGCTAAATATTAAAATAACCGCTTTTTGCTATATACATATTTACAAGGTACATATACCAAAATATAATAGTATTTTTTTTTAATTTTTTGTCTTCCTGTCTGTCAATTTATCCAGCTATTTAAAAAAATACTACAATATTTTACAAGAAACTGGGTCGTCACGTTCTACGCTACAAAAAAGTAATTTAATTATGAATATATGAAAATGGCGATGTGTTATCTTAATGGATAATAATATACCAAATTAACAGTGCGCATACTTTCCACTATTTCGGTTCATTTGAATAAGTTTGTTACATTTGAATAATTAAATCTTCAAATAACTTTTAGTTCTCAACGCAAAAGGTTTATTTAATGTAATCTAGGATAACATTAAATAAATTAAAAGTATTAAAATATTTTTAATACTTTTTCTTTTGAAGTGATAAGTTAATAATAGTGTACAACTGATAACGTCAATACACAAGTTATATGTTGTAAAAACAAGCAGCTTAAATCTCCGCTAGCTACATGTATAATTAATGTATGTACAGATAATAAATAATAATATATATACATATTAATTGCAAAATAAATAAAAGGTTGAAGCTTGTAGAGAAGCGGTGTTCCTTCAAGCGCTGCTTAAAGAGTTAGGGCTAAGTTGTAAAACCATTTTAAATTGTGATAATCAATCAGATATACAACTTGTTAGATCGGAAACACATTGAAGTGGTAGGTAGGTCAACAGAATAAGTTAGGTATATACCAGGATAACATAATAATCTAGGAACGGAACATAATAAATTAGATTTGTACTAGGATGAATAAACTAGTCTTGTTCTCGTTGGTCTGGGTTTAAGTGGTTAAAGTTTTAAATTTCCATTACTGTTGTCAAAGTTCGAACCCCGCCATGTACCAGTGAGTTTTTCTAATTTAAATACATTTTCTGAGTGCTCTATGGGTAAAGGAAAACAACGTGAGAAAACCCGTATTTGTGTATTCGAATTAGACCTAATCTAGAATTGGGCCTACTTTGGCCCCTCTGGGTTGCAAATATAGACGGGTAAGGCTAACGAGGTAGTACTAGGATGAATAATATCAAGAGTGTACTAGGATAACATGACAAACTAAGAGTGCTCCAACAAATTCAAAATAATCTCAAGAGCCTATTGGATTTAGATAATAAATATTAAATACAAGATAAAATAATATTGCAGTGTGCAATACAAGTAGGTACAAAAAATCTGTTCCGAAAAAAAAAAAAATAAAAGCAAAAAAAAACTTTTTAGAAAAAGCTCTTCGTGTTTTTCGAGTTGCTCTCAATGAGTCCTTTCATTTGATACCCATATTGTAGAACTGCTTTAAAAACAACAATTCCGCCATCTTGGTTCATGGCGGACCAATTGATAGAGAAGATATTGGATTTAGAATGATGTCATGTACCTTTATCGTGCATTGTCATCCAAACTAATGTGTGTACAAAGTTTCAGCTTGATCGGGTGAAGATATTATCTATTTCAAAATTGAATTCTAAGATTCCACCCGAACGTACATACTTACATACATACAATGCAAGTTAAATATAAGCTTTTAAAAAAGAAAGTATTGCTAACTCTTTCTGAATTGTCCAACTTCTTTTTCTGCCAGTTTTATGGAATTGACAAAGTTAAATAAACCGGTCTTGTTGGAGTGAGAGAGCCAGCACTATGAGACTGAGATAGATGTTTAATTCTACGTATAGGTCGTTGTTAGAAGTGTAATCTTCAGTTCCAATTCATGACAGACCTATAAAATTTGGTTTTCTAATAAGTGCGATGAAACAAACCGCATGGTTGAAGCTGCTATGTAAAACTATTCTAGTAATAAAGTTCAATAAGTTCTTGATTATCTCGTAAAATAAGTTCAAGATATACTTACGATGAGTTCAACTCGAGCGTAGGTCACCTTATGAAAGACCTAAGGTCAAGTATAGTGGATTTATGGCAGATACTTCTATCCCACTCTAATATTATAAACGCGAAAGTTTGCAAGTACGGATGGGTGTTTGTATGGATAATTGTTACTGTTTCACGAAAAAACTACTAGACGGATTTGGATGAAACTTTACAGTAAGATAGTTTATACATCAGAATAACACATAGGCTGATTTTTAGCCGACTACATTAAAAGAGGGTATGTTATTACGCAATATCTACGCGTTACAATTCACGCGGGCGAAACTGCGGGCGGAAAGCTAGTAATTATAAGAAATTAATAGAATAGTATATAAAATATTTTATCTTAGACAAGCGGTTCTTATGTGTACATAATTCTAAAATTTACCATCATATAGGTAGGTAGACCTACATACTTATGCACCCACGATTAGCCGACGATATTAAATCACATGATGTGATAGGTGGTAAGTCCATCGCCATATCGTGCATGAATCGGATATCAGGCAATATTATGTTTTTCAAATAAATTGAAAAAACTTAGAATAAGTTTGCCCCGAAAATCGAACCTGGGACCTCATGCGTGAGTCGGACACCGATCACCCTCGACCACAGAGCCGATTGAGATATGCAGAAAGGTCTGGTAAATAATATCCAAACCACAATGGTTTCCTTCGTTCCCTCTTTATCTTCCTACACATTGTTGCTGTGGTATTTAGATATGGTATTACTTTGACATTTTGTTCAAACAAGTATTGTTATAGGTTAAATAATAGCCTTTCCACTATTTTTTCTACAAATAGAAGCGACAAAAAAATCACTTTTTTTGTATCGGAGTCCACTTTAAATATTAATTTTAATTGATTTTCAATTATATGTTCTGAGAATATGTCGAGCGACTACCAATTGTGGCCGTTACCGCGATCTAAATATGGAAAGCGACATCTACAGGTAGGAACGGGTCGTTCGTTGCATTGAATGTCGCCTGTTAAGACCGTTAGCCGCGTTGGGTCCTGGGTTCAATTCCCAGGTCGGGCAACTTTTCTTAAATGTTTTTCAGATTTTTCTGAGTCAGCATTACATTGCCCGGGATTGGAATGTGTCCGAAGTGGCGATAGGCTTGCCACCTATCACATCATGG
>DVZL01003709.1:0-13672 GCA_018236625.1 Lasaia peninsularis
ATATCTTTGATCAGTACAATGGCAAGACAATATTTAGAACGCTTCTTAGGGATCCATAGCCAAAAAAAAATAGAACTATATTACTATGACTTTGTCCGTTTGTCTGTCTGTCTGTCACCAGGCCATATCTCATGAAATGTGATAGCTAGAAAGTTGAAATGTTCTTGGAGGATATATTTTTGTTGTTGCTTTAATAACAAACACTAAAAACAAAATAAATTATTTAAAAGGAATCCCCATTAAATAATTTATTCTGTTTTTAGTATTTAGCAAAAGTGATTTTTTGCCGTTTTTAGAGATAATGGTACGGAACCTTTCGTGCGCGAGTCCTTCTCTTACTTGGCTGGTTATTTTTTAATTCATAAGTTAGGTTGTGTGTGAATCAAAAATTGTAGTTAACCATACTATATTATTGTCAACTCTTACCTATACATACAAGATACAAAAAATATCTTAAAAATTAAATAAAATAAAAGTTAAAAGAACATCTCTAATAAAGAAATTTCCTCCAGCCCACCTATAAATGCGTTTATAGATCATGAAAATTAATTAATATAACTCCATTACTTGGCTTACTCCGTATGGCCGTCCTTAGGAGGAGGAGGAATTAATAAGAAACTTAAAAATTGTTTCTTGAAAAGTTTAGTCGCTTGCACAATATATTTCCATACAAGTTCGCCGGGACAGACTAGCTGTGCCGGCGAACTTGTATGGACTACACTTGGGGGGACGAAAAACAAGTGTCCGATTCGCAGATCTACCCGATATGGACACAAAATTTCATGAGAATCGGTGAAACCGTTTTGGTGGAGTTTAACTACAAATACCGCGGCACGAGAATTGCATATAATACTTGCAGCGCAGTAAAACTGTAAAAAAGTGTCTTAAGTTTCGATGTCATGTCGTTTGTAGAGTATATCTCAGCAGAGAAGTCAACCCTTTGTTTCCGCACCCAACAAAAATATTATTTTACCGCTAAGTCACTTGTGTAGTAGGCAGAGTGTATTAAGTGTCAACTGCCACAATTTCTATATTCTTACCTAACTTCCTCCACAATCATTACCCTTGTCATACACGCCTGTTTTGTAAACTTGACTCTCAGATAGACCGGAAACAAAGACAGTGAGGTTTATGGCTAGGATAATGATGATGCATATTCGTAGTGTACAGAGTTTGAAATGCCAAATATTAATAATGTAATGGACAATGAATTAGTATCGTACTAACCGCTAATCCCCGGACGGCATTTGTCAAAAGTTATGAGGAAAATTGAATTACGAGTATGGCTCACTAATTCAGTTAAGTGGTTATGTATACTATATTTAGACCACAAATTTCAGTTTAATTACCCTTGGGCTTTAATATACATATCTTCACGAAAAGTTCCTAGCGAAGTAGGCAGAGAGGATAGTTTTTATTATGTTATTAAACGTTACACTTTTAACAAATTATGCGTTATAAAATCGACGTGGAAAGTAGTTTTAAATATATAAATATACAGGTGTACAAATAAGTTTCCGCCGCTTTAATGTAGATGGCGCGTTACGGAGTCTCCGTTAGTTTTCGCAGTTGATAACCGACTTAAATATTAGTTTGGTCGTTCAAGTACATGATACAACAATGATATTAGTAGGGAAACAAACATTCACCTGGTGTGATGATATGTACGAGTATGTATGTATGTATGCTTAAATATTATTTGCTCACCACAAGATGGTTGAACATGTCATTAAATATGTTTTGTGATTACTTTTTAATACACGTATTACCCAAATATATCCACAACCTACCCAAACCCAATGAAACAGGACTATCGCCGATGTTGCTTTTAGAAATGAATATTTATATTAATTTTTCTTATTGAAATTTCTTCTTTATTTATTTTGGTCATTAGTAACTGGCTACCCATCAAGATGATGGGCATGATATTCTAAGATCTGTCGCGATATTCAATGGTTAAAGTCATCAAAGATCCTACTAAACCATTTAATTTTGTATGGACAAAGAACCTCAGAGCGTTCTCTATCGAATTTTTAGGCATAAGACAGCGAACAATCACACGACACTGCCGATGGTAAGAGACAATCGTGGCCTATAGATACCATAGATGATGTAGGTGCGTCGTTATCCTAAAGTTAGGCTGTTAGACCTAAAGTGCATTTCGAACCTTACTCTTTGAAGCGGAACACGATGTCATTATCGCGTATAAGTTAAGGCTGTGGATAGCTACCCGGGCAAGTTGCTGAACAGCACTCTACCACCAGTGACCACCAGATGTTGAAGACACTAGGACGATATATTTTTTATATTTCTTGACTATAGCACATGATTTCACACGATATCTCAAATAGCCACAGCGTCCGACAATGGCAAGTAATTCAATGTAATTGACTTTAAATGGCTGTCGTTTTATTGTGTTTGAGAGGCAGTCACACATCGTCCAGTAGTTTCAATGGGTTTTTGGGTTCCGTGATTCAAACAGACAAAAAGAACCTTTAAATTTATAACCGCTCCGATCTGACGGCGCTTCATCAATTCCTGTTGTCAACACACTATAATGCTCGTTGTAATTGACATGTTTCAGAGTTACGGGTAACTTTAAAAAGTTACAAACAATAGGGTTAACATTCTAACATCATATCTTGGACGTAGGTATAAATAAAGGATATGAATCCTTAATTGTTTCTTATTTATTTATTTATGTGTGTATATTTGTGTATAATAATGTTACCATTCAATTATTTATTCTTTCATTCATCAGTGATACCCACGGGAAACGACAGTGATGAGTATATTGATATTAGTATTGGCGAAAACCTTATACAGTTTGAAGCAAAACTCCCACCAAGTTACGATCAAAGTATTGCATCACATAATGCAAGAACTTGGTAACCCGTCCTTTTCGGATGACATTATAAGAAGTTTAAAAGTGACTATCAGAAGTTTTTGTCAGAAAAATCGAAGAAAAATGGTCAAACTCAGGAAGACATCGAGATCGTTTTCTAAAGACAAATTTTGCGTGGTTAGAAGCAAAAATAGCGATATCTGATATTGCCCTTGACGCGCTCGATAGTGTCTCACTTGAAACGAGTCCGGCCACATTGGAAGACCTCAAAAAGATTTTGAAAGTTCAAACACCAAAACAAAAAGGCGGCGAATTCAAAATCTTCTTGAAACATCGAGTCTGGGAGAAATGTCGATGGTAACCGAAGTTCATCTTCGCAAGGAAGGAAAAAAGTAGTGTAATGAAGAAAGCGCGGAAGTGTTTAGAAAACTCAAAACCAGTAAGACTTTCGGTAGATCAAGCTCTTCCATTAATGGTCGATGCGAATCTCTTGACAAATCAATATCAACTATACGAGACCAAGTTAACCCATTAATTCCCAAGGGTAAAAATAAAGTAATATTTATTGATTTATTTGACTTTAACTGACTTAGACTTGACTTGAAAACAATACAGGACAGTCCTGAGTCCTCATAATTATGTAGTTGATACAAATTTTTACCCACTATTTCACACCTTGGGGAAAAATCTTTAATTAGTCACGTCGTAGAAGGTCGTCGTAACGTTGTAATTTTATGTTTCTAGACGTAAGAATTTGATGTGTGCTTTGATACACTAATCACTTTTATCTTTAGTACCTGACGATAAATCTACGGGAGTCGGTACTATTTTATACCAAGTCCTACCGATAGATGTCGTGATTCCCAAATTTTTTAGGACCTAGACCAGTCTAGATCATTTTTACCCCCAGTATGTAGCAAATTTCAGCTAAATCGTTAGAGCCGTTTTCGATATCGCTGGTATAAATAAATATATATGCAATAATTACTCGGTTAAAAATATTAGATATATAAATTTCATTAAATAAATAATAAATATCATCAGGCTCATATCCTCGAAAAGGTAGGCAGAGGTACTTGTGTATCCGGTGGCTGTATGTTTATTCAGATGAAAGTTCCTTTTTGAAGTCGCTCATAAAGTTAATATAGCATTTTAAGCCAATTTACGTTAGATTAGTATTGGACCATCGCCATTTTGCCAGACCTCTGTGATTAATGGAATCGACTGAGCAATTACAATAACGAGGTCAATTCCCAAAGCCGCAACCGCATGCATGATAGATTAGCATTTTCCAACGTTTAATTCATTGGCTTGGATAAATTAAATCTAATATATTATTGTAACGTAAACATAAATGACTTTATTCAATTAATCCCTTCCATGGTCGAGTGGAGTTGGTGCCCGACTTTGACGCATAAGGTCGCCGGATCAATTTTCGGGTTTGTTGTTACGGATTATTTCAGCTTATCTGATCTGACTACGGATTTGCCACCAATCACCGATCTGATCATGTGTAACTCTGCTTACTCTTTCAGAGATATGAGCGTGATACTATTTATTTTTGTATTCAATTTATGAAACCAATATATTTTCAATATAAAAACAAAGTGATTGACTGATCTATAAATTTCGCACACGTGTCTCTCTTGAAAGCTCATCATCTTAATCTGGCTTATGGATTATATAGATTTGTGTGCAAAATGCGACTCATGCCTAGGGTAGTAAAATAAGAAAAGAGTAATAGACATAATGACAGCAGCACCACCTATCGGGTTCAACTGTGTTTTTAAATCATACAAGAAACCATGTAATATCCATATACAATTTTAACCCAATCGGTTTAGCCATTTAGAAGTTATATGAAATAAATAAGTACGGAAAGTTATTTCTTTCTACCCGTTCTCCCATTAACCTTTTTCCCATAATAATTAAGCATTTTCCCACAGTAAAAATTAGCCTTTGTCATTAGGGATAATGTCTGCTCCTAATCATTTTTCTCCTCCAAAGAATTTTTCAAATCGGTCCAGTATTATCGCAGCCTATTCAATACAAACAGACAAATCTTTTCTCTTTATAATATTAGTATATATAGCTCAGTATAACAATTATAAATAAATATTACTAGACAAATTACACAAATTAATCTAACCTCAAATTAAGCAAATTGTAAGTATTATGAGAGTTAGAAAACGATACTAATATAAAGAAATACTTAAATAGATACCAGGATAAATTTAATAAACAGCCAGACCCGGAAATACAAACAATTAAGTTCATCACACAAATGCCTATCCCCGTCGGGAATTGAACCCGAGCCTCGCGGTTAGTCGATGCGGTTAGGCGTGTACGCTAGCCACTCGGCCAACGAGGCGGTCAAATAATGACATACAACTCCACTGATGGTAAGTGATGTTGTAGTCAAGGATGGAGATATACTAAGCTAGACACAGCCTATCACCCTAGACTTGAAAACGCCCAAGTTATAATTCACAGGGAAGACAGCTTTATGAAGTAAATTTTAATCTACAGTACGAAGGACGAAAGACGAGGCCAACCCTTTGGTAATACTACCAAGTACATCAACTATATACGGAATATACTTACCAGATATATCAACTATATAATATGGAATATACTTATCAGGTATATCAACTATATAATATGGAATACACTTATCAGTCGACGTATTGCGATTAAAAATGAATAATGATTGAAAAATGTAGAATGTTTCATGCATTGCAATGAGTAACTTTACTGTCTGAACCCTTCACAATCTGAACATAGATTGTTCCACCAGCGATGCCACCACCAGCGGGCATTTCTAAGTCTACAAAAAAGGTGTCTCATATTAACTCGAATCATAACTATTTTAAAGTAGTTCTCTTGAACTTGAGAAACCGATACTAAGTCTCCACTGACGTACTTAAAATTGGTGTGCAATTTTATAATTTACAGCCTTAAAACCGCAGCTTAAAGTTTATACTTCAACAAAATAGAATTTATTGTAGTCGCAATTGTAAGTTAAATGAAATTCAACCATATGTTAATGACATTAGATTGATTTTTCGATCACTTTGAAGATATTTGTCCTCATTCAAAGGGCTTCATCGCATTAACGTTCACGTGTTTCAGGAAATCTACTATCAATGTGCTTGTTGGAGTTTTTATAGTAATGATAGACAGACAAACAAGGATTTCCTGGCGGCTGCTATAGATATCACAGATAATCTAGGTTGCCAACGTAAGTATAAGATATATGAAGCACCTACTCTAATTCTACTTGCTTATTATAATTTTCAAATTGGTACACAACAGGTTAATATGGCGGTTGCTATTCAGATGAGTAATTACTAACAAAATTAATGTATATAAACAAAATTAGTAAATAAATAAAAATCTTCACTCCCTTAACCATACTGAAAAACTCATAGAACAGATTGCCCTGCCAAGGAATCGTATCTGTGGCTTCGGCGCCAAAGTCGGACACTACGCTAGATTACATAGGCGAGTTAAAATGGAGAAAAAACTATATTTTACTGATTATTTCAGACCTGGTGATGAATTCGTCATATCCCTACGTTTAATACGTTTTTGTGTATAAGCCTAGCGTATGCAGATTGTTAGTAATAATGTACACATTTCAATAAACAATAATGCTACGTTCAGCTGTTTCTGTTCTAATTACGACTGATACAAAGACCATCAATCTCATTACATTGACGACTTTGTATAAGACAGTTCACAGAACACGTTAATTGCTGTACAAATACGGTACATGTATAATATACTTCTAAAATTATCATAATGTCGGCCTTTTGACGGTTTTGAGATATAAAGACCAAGATCTGTCTTCAGTATACAGTTCAAAAAACTTTTTAATAATCTAGTCGTAAGTGATAAGACAAAAAGACAGACAAAAGTTTAGGGGTGAATATATAGAGTTTGAGGTTAGATTTCCATTCCATCATATATATATTCACAAGTATTTTATCCAAATTAATAAAATATATTGCAAAGTTAAGATTTTTTAACCTCTGATGGTAATAGGCTGAAATAATGGTGACGATGCTTTGTGAATTAACACTTGTTAATAAAAGTTAATTATTACGTTAACCAAAAACAATTTTCTCATTAATTGTTTTCTATCGATACCTTAACTCTCTACTTACCCTTTTAACCGCTAAGACGTGAATAAAATATAATAGAATATTTTTAAATGCTCTTAAGACTCAAACTTACCTTGGTCTTCTCGAAGGCACTAGAAAACTTAAAGGCCCAGTCGACTTTCTTCTCTTCTTCTCCACCGGAACAAATAAAAGACCCTCATCCTCTGTTTCTGATCCAGGACTATCAATACTTATCAAGGCAGGTGCTGACATACGTCTATAATGCGCTATTTTTGGAGTTTCCAACATATCTCTTATAACTTCACAATATTTACAAGATGACGCCTCCGCAATGTACGCTTGTGTTATCGCGTAGGCATAGTTCTCCAGAAAACATTTATGGCAACCCGGGACGTAAGTCGGTTCAATATCGGTCGATTCTTCGCTCGGGTCTTGTCTTTTTAATTTAATTTTCTTATTCATAACTGTCACAGACTCTTTTTGTCCTTTTTTCTTCTCTTCTTCAATCTTCTTTTGGATTTCTTTTAAGCATTCATCTTGATCATTGTAATATTCGATGCATTTACGTTCTTTGGACGGCTTTGTAGGACTCCTTTTCTTATTTTTCTTTGTACATATATTTATGTTTAAAGGCTCTATCCTCAATGATTTCATTTGTTTTATAATGTGTTCTTGGACATACGGACGACCATAAGACGACACTTCATCCACGGTGTTGGCAGTGTTCTGATCGTTAATGTTTTTGGCACTTGAATCATTGTCTTTGTTTCTAACAGCTATTTTATCGTGTTTACTTAACTCTTTGATCGCAGTATCGCCGTTGATTTTATGACCGTTTTTTTCAGTACACTTTACGGATAAAGAGTCATCTTCAAGACATGTTTCGTAACCATCTATTTCGTGATCGATATAAAGAAGGGAATTATTTTGCTCCTGGACGGATATTCGCGTCGTTGCATCGTAATAGCTCGTAGTCTCATCAGACGGTGAGTTTATGTATTCTCTCAAACTTTCATCATTTTTCATATTCTCTTTAGTAACATCATTTTCTTTCCAATATTTCTCAAAGCTTATTCTTTCTAAACCAGTAGGAGTAACCGCGAACACCATTTCATCAGACGTCGACAAATCTTTACTTTGTTGCTTTGAAAGGCACTTTTCTTTATCTTCATTCCTATCAGCAGATTTACTTCTAATACTTAATTCTCTAGGTGCAAGAATGACATCATCAGTTATTGTCAAATCATCATCATGATCATCTAAAGAGTCATCTGACTTTGAATACTTTATTTCTGCGATGCCATTTACTTGATTATTTTCTTTATTATTTAGTGGATTTTTGTCATCGTCATTGAGCGTGTCTTTTTGTTCGTCGTAACTTAAATCAGCTAATGCGGATAATTCTTCATCTTTAATCGAAGGTTCTTCAGGTTCTAAACATATTTGGACAACCTCGAGACCCTCTCCATACTCTTGTAAGCATTCGTGAAAGGAATCCATTCCTGTGTGATCGTCTGATGCTAGGGAGTTGATGCATTCCTGCAAAAAAATATTTTATCAGTACACCATTTAGACACAATATTTTTTCTGAGAACCTGAAAACAATGAAGTTTTATTATTATTTTTTATTCATTCATAAGTGAGATTAAGATAATGACATGCTGTTAAACCTGAGGCTAGAATTTTACTTCTGTGATTAAAAAAGCTAAATTACATAACTTACATAACCATTATTGAGCACGGGTATTCTATGATCCCTGGAAGGACATGAACAATTAATTATTTTTCTATTGTAGGAATTTCCGCAAAGGAGAGGAAAAAGTCTAGATACAAATTTAATAAAGATTTTTTAATGAGACACACTACCAAGAGGCTTTGGAGCTTAAATGTGAATATTTCAAGATCATCAGTTATGTTTTTATATATTTTAATTAAATATATCGATATCAATCAATGTACCTACACAATTGGCCATCACATGAACGCTTAGCTCTAACGAAAATCGAACCCGAATTTCACGGATAATTGGCATAGACGCTAACTTCCTTTAATAATGAAATGATCTAATTCATTCTAATTGCAATATAGTCCAAAAACAAAACCAGCTTTATTATTATTATGATATAGAGCTCACTAGATAAGTGCAACGATAGCAAACTAACTTCAGTCAGGCCAGTCATATTTTTGCTATAACGGTATTTGGAAAAATCCAAAATTACAAACAGTTTAAACGAAAATGCTGACAGGACCCAATTACTTAAGAAAGAGAAAACTCTTCATCTCTTTTATGTAATAAGGCAATTTCAGCATGGCTATCAAGAGCAAATAGCCGAGCAATAATTAATAGCGCGATATTTGTACAATATTGCTAATTTGTATTACGCAAAAGCTAATCAATAAATGATATAATTACTTGTTACGAAATTATTGGCTCAAGAAATGTATTTTTTAATACATAGCCATCAATCACGTTTGGGTCGCTGACTGCTAACTTTTACATAATAGATGTTATTACTTTTACACTGTTTCTCAAACCCGCGCATAATAGTCAGATTTTATTTCAGGATTCAAACCTCCCATTTTAATCTTTTTTTTATGGGATAAGACAGAGAACAAGCAAACGGGTCTCCTAACGGTAAGAGACAACCGAGGTCTAAAGACAATATAGTCCGTCACTGTCTGTGGTCGGGTTGTTAGACTGCATGTGCAAGTCTATTGACTACTCTACCCTCTGTACCGGAACACGACAATGTCATTATGGCGACAGAAATAGGTAAGGCGAGCTGTGCTGTACACTCTGCCACCAGTGGCCATGTTGGAAGTATCCAAGTTAACCGCTCGCATATTACGAGTTGCCTACATCCGGGGCAACACGGGGGAAAATTAGATTTCTACTGTTAAATTAGGAAATGTTTCCACAGAGATAAAATAGATTAACAAATATATGACTGAAAAAAATTAACAATATATTTTCAGGACTAAAAACTATCACCTGGAAAGAGGAGAATAAAACTTATAAACTGTTTCCGCAAGCCTAAAATTTTAATGGCATGACCTTTCAATAGTTTCTAAAGTGTATACAAATTAATTTGGCTCAAGATAGATAAGAATTTCTTGAAATTTAAGAAATTAATAAAATTAAAAAAGCTAAAGACTAAGTCAGGGAACTTTGACAACGAACATAATAGGTATATAAGTTTTTGTTTTCTTGAAAACTTATTAAGTATTAAGGGTGAAGGATTACAAAAATGTAATGAAACACAAGTTATTTCTTTAAACATTTATTACTACACATTTATTATTTAACACAGATAATTTTTTTAAGCATTGATATAAATATTATTGTTATGCATCTAATAATCCGTTTAAAAATGGATGGACTGTATTCAGGGTTACCAGTTGTCCGAATAATTTAAGATCCCTCAGGAATTATATTGGAATAGATATATGTAAGCTTTTCTATATATGTATATGTTTGTATCTTTTATTATCACATCGAATTAAAACAGCTGCACTGATTTGGATGAATTGTATAGTCTACTTTGGGATATAAGAGAATTACAGAAAACATTAATCGTTATGTCAGCAAGGTTCACGTAGTACTTACAAAATGGCAGATTCTTATAAGCGCGATGGAAAAAATCTCTTTAAGAATAAATACATTATATACATTTAATAAATGTCAGTTTTTTAAGTTATACTCTTAAAATATGTCAACAAAACAATGAAAATTAATGTATTTATATCAAAAAGACACTCGAACTGATAACCCTAATTTTATGTCGATTAATCTAAGTTATGCTTGATTTGTTTCCTAACTTTAATTTATTATATTTTGGATTAATTTAACTAGAAATAGGTGTAGATATATTTTATTTTAGATAATTTATAAGTACAATTTTTGATTAATTTTTCCGAAGAAAATATCTGCATCCGTAATCTTCGTCTTTCGCTTATTGTTGAAATAATATCGTCACGGACATATCCCCAAAGATATAGGTAGATGTAGATATGCACTCAAGATTAGCTGACGATATTAAGTCCCATATCGAGTACAAATCCATCAATATGGTTCAGATTAAGTGGAAAAACTTACAAAAAGCCGTTGTTGTCTTAGAACCCGGGAGGTTCAACTCTCTGGTAAGACAACTTGTACTTATAAGTTAGATACCGACTCCACTGGAACGAACAGAGGCGAAAATAAAAAAATAACTAGCCGACTGTCAGGAGAGGCGACGGTTGGTTCAAACCTTATCTACGGTGATTGTTTTATTCAATATATAGAATACTGGGTCCCCAGCCCAGCTTCGCATGGTTAGTTCGTAGTTGACATAATGACAGCAGCTCCACCTATCGGGTTCAATTGTATTTTTAAATCATACAGGAAGTTACCAAAATATCCATATAAAAGTTCAAACCAATCGGTTGAGCCGTTTAGAAGTTATCTGCAATAGATAAGTATGGAAAGATAATTCTTACTACCCGTTCTCCCATTACCCGTTTTCTCGTAAGAATGAAGCGTTTTCCCGCGGTAAAAAGTAACCTATGTTCATAAGGTATAATGTCGGCTTCTAATGGTAAAATAATCTTTCAAATCGATCCAGTAGTTTCGGAAACTATTAAATACAAACAAACAATCAAATCTTTCCTCTTTATGATATTATAGTAGGATAGATTTATAAAAAGATTGACACTATATTTGTATCTTTGTATCAATGTCATCCATCTCTATAGTTTAGTACAATGATCGTAGTATTTAATAAATAAACATAGAAATAAAATCCAACTAACTTTCTTTACAATGCTGTATCTAGGTATCTATAAAATTAAGTATCGAGATAAACACATTAAGCTTCGTAATATACACTTTTCATTAATGGCGCTCGGTGTAACTCCATTTGTAACTATTATTGTAAGAAAAAACTTTGCATTTTTAAATTTTACAAAAATAGCCAAACGGTTTTTTACAACTACTTCATACTAAGATTGTCTGTTGTTATATTAATAAACAAAAAATAAAATAATGATCCCGGGACAAATTACACAAATTGATCTAACCGCAAAGTAAGCAAATTACATTGTGTTATAGTTGTTAGATAACGATACTAATTTTTGTCTTGGTATCAATTCAAGTATTTCCATGTAGGAAATACTTGAATTGATACCAAGACAAATTTAATACAACCAGAAATACAGAAATGTATGTTCATCACACAAATGCATGTTCCAGTTGGGAATCGAACCCAAGCCTCGCAAATGGTCAGTGGCATTAGGCAAGTTTGCTTACCTCTCGACCAAGGATGCTGTCAAATAATAATATTAATTAAATCTCTTCTTTTTCACTTTCTATCACGTGATTTGAAGGTCAATATACAAAGGTATTAGCTATAAAAATACTGTTAGATAAACTGGTGGGCTCGTTTTATAAAATTAAAAATTTTAAGTTACATAATTAACATTACAAATAATAATAAAACAATAAGAAATTAATAAATCATACTATGTTATAATTTATTATTTTCTCGTAATAATAACATATATTGCACATTATGCTTTGAAACATTATGTTCTATATGACTATGTTTATTATTATAATACAATACATATTATTTAATACTTAATTTCTATGATATGTTTTGATTTTTATTTCCTGTAATAAGACTTTTTAATTGTACTCTACGTCAATAAGCTATGAAAATCTCTATTTCTTTAATAATTATTATGCGTTATCAATCTGACGCTGGGATGATTTAGTGTAAGCATACTTAAATTATTACGAAACATGAGAGTGAAGAGCAGTAACGTTATAGTGGCAAAAACAAATAAGCCTCGTTCCGTAGCACCGTACTTAAACGAGGTGAGTTTTCGGAAAACTTCACGACCTATTCATGGTCACGGTGTAAGTGACAAAAACAGACGCTTGTATCTTAGGAACAGCTCTGTGTGAAAGCATTTAACCGTATGGAGATTAGGAATAACAAAGGGAAAAAATTATAAACTACGAATAATATCCTACGACCTCATTAATTATTTTGGCTAAAGCGTTTAACATATTTTTATATTGACGTGGGGTATTGTAATATTATACGAGTATTATTCTCTTTTGTTTTAAGGATGTGGTATATTCTTTTAAGTTAGGTAGTAAAAATTCTGAATAAATGTACTTTCACGCCTATTATCCTCGAAGAGATAGGCAGAGATGTGCTCGTATATCCACGACTCGTAAGTCCAGTAGATATACTAGAACGACACTTCAGGCACATTCTAAACATTTAATAAATCTAAATTTTGGTCTGGATAAACTACATAATATAATTTTAGTGAATTAACGAATTTATTTGTAATAACATTGTTACTATAAATATAAATAATTTGTTAAGAGCCTCAGTGGCCCAGTGGTACGTACTTTGGACTGCCGTTTCGGTAGTTCAGGTTCTAACCCCGCCACGTACCAATGACCTTTTCTAATGAAATGGTTATGGGTATATAATAATAATAAAAAACAATATAACATGTATAATACACCCGTATGAAGTTGAGGCGACCTGCTTGTTTAATAGTATAAGACAGCGAACAGGCACACTGATCTACTGGTGGTAAGAGACAACCGTGGCCTATAGACACCATAGATGTTGTAGGTGCGCAACTGCCCTGTGGTCGGACTGTTAGACCTTATGTGTAAGTGTACCGGATACCCTAC